>CM008337.1:21011913-21036304 GCA_002525835.2 Ipomoea batatas | reverse complement strand
TCGTGAGCTAACCCCAAGGGGTCATCGCGCCCGAGCCTCGTGCTCGGCCAAGGCCCCGGGTCTTGGTTGACGTGGTCCAAGGCCATTGGAGGGCTTCCCCTCCGATCTCTCCGAGTTTGTTAGGCCTAAATTAGTATAAAAACACTCCATCTTATCTCATTAAGACATCTACTTTGTTCTAAACACACTTTGTCTTCTTATTACTTGAATCTACTCTTGTAATAACATTTGCTATTGACTTAATACAAGCTTAATCTCCGAGATTATTCACCTTTATCTTGTTATTACCACGATCATTGTTTTATTCTATCTTGTCAACCCCCTAAAATCTTATCGGGTTTATTGATTCGGGCTACCCAGGTTAATTAAATCCATCACTTTGTATTTTTAGTAGCCTATTATGCTTGGTTTTTGGTGCTTGTGATGTATTTTGGACATACTACTCTTGATCGTAAATATTTATTAGTGGTGAATTGATGAGTTTTTGGAAGAACTAGTTCTTTATATTTTGCCATTTTGGGTTGTGAAATTATTACGTATTCAATTGTTGTTATGAAGGTTTTGAAAGATATATATGGTTAGGCTTCGTATTGTTACAGGTCTTCATGTAATAGTACGACCAGGTCATGTCCTAGAAGTGGGGCGTGACATTCATGCAGATATTTGGGGCCCTTTCCCCGTTAAATCTGTGTAAGGATAACGTTAGACGTTATTTCCTAACGTTGGTTGACTATTGCTCACATTATATATACTTGGTTTCATTTAATGAAACACAAATCAGAAGTTAGAGGGCTCATCAAAGGCTTTCACAATATGGTTCATACTCAACTTAGGGTTGATATTATAACCATAAGCACTTAGCATGGCATGGAGTTCAATATGATAGAATTTTTCACCGATCGAGAAAGGGATAATACATCAAAAATCATGCGTTAATACCCCACAATAGAATGCGATTGTCGAAAGGAAGCACCAACATGCATTAAACGTTTCTAAGGCGTTAACTTATATAGGAGTTGAGTGATTAAATTAATATCAACGTTGAGGTTTCAACTTATATAGGAGTTGAGTGATTAAATTAATATCAATAAAGAAGATGTGTGACTTATAATGAGTTTTTTTTTTCAAATCATTTTATTAAATTAATTATATTTGTATTAAAAAAAATTAATTATATTTCATATTTTGTTATAAATATTTTTAATTGCTTTTTGAACTGTTTTGATTTCTTGCCTCCATTCATCATGATTTCTAGCTCTGCCTTGTTTGTAAGTTTTGTTTTATAAATTTTTATTAATAATTAATTTATTATTTATTAGAATAATAATGTGATTGTTTATAAGCTTATTTCATTTTAAATTGTTTGTTCATTTTTATAAATTTTAATAATTTGTTTTTATTTATGAAGACATTGATCGCTGATTATTTTTGCATTTTGGAATTACCAAGATTTTTTTTTTTTATAATTATTAGTGCATGTAATGTTGTTAAAAAACATGTGAATCTATTTCAAGTAAATTAAATGTTAGTTATAAAAATATATGTTAACTTGATATAAGGACTTTTTTTTTTTTTTTGCGCCTCTTAGCCATAAAATGATAGAACTGGACTTGTCTATTGATACCTTTGATTCTTTATCCCTTTTTCCCCATACTTTAACCAATTTTTGTTAACAAAATGCTTTAGCTTGAGTTGAATCTATGACTTGTTTGTGTGAATTGTTGTTTCTTTAGATAAATTGGTCGCAACGAGTCATTAGGAGGTTTTTCGAAGCATAAAGGAGCAATTTTGGAAGCCAGGAGTTCACTCGAGGAGATTCGGAGCAGAGTAGCAGAGAGGAGGCTGGAAATGTCAGCCTTACGGCCTCACATACGGCCGTATGGCCCCGTCGCCCTAGAAGACTCAGCAGCCTACCATACGGCTTGCTACTCGGTCATACGGTAGGTTGTATGCCATGTCCTCTGCATAGTATTTAAGTGAAATGTCTGCATTTTTGTGCCAAAGTTCGAACCCTAGCTAGGTTAGAAGTAATTTCCTCATTTCCTTAGCATATTTTAGCTTAGATTAGCTTAGATTTAGTCTTAGAAACTCTTGGGAAAATTGAATACAAGCTTTTGAAGTGGATCTCAACAATATTTCTCCTCATTTAATACAATAGTGGTTTATTTCCTTTATCTCTTCTCTCATTTACATTTATTGCTCTCTAATGCTTTCCTTGCTTATTATTGTTATGTTTACTTTAGAAATGAGTGAGTAGTTCCTTATATGGGTTAGATTTGGTGTCTATTACTCTTATTGATGCTATTTATGTGAATATTGCATAAAGGGGATGAACACCCATTTAGGGTTCTTGAATTTGAGTTGGGGTTTGTTCTATCTTACAATGATTAATGCGCGCTAATTGTTGTTTGTCTTTGAAAAGTCTTCCATCACTATGGGAATTGGATGGGAGGCTTGAGCCATCCCAATCTCAAACCAAATTTCCCTTCTATGGAAATAGGGGTACATTGGGGCTTACAAAACTTTTGCTCTTAAAGAACTTGGGTTGATTTACCATGGGAATGGGGCAACCCTTGTTCTAATCCTTGTGGGAACTTGGATTCTTCAGTGCTTGCTTCATGAACCTAGGATTAATGTTCATCCCCCAATGCTAATGTTGAATGCATCAATAGAGTAATACACCTAGTCTAACCCATTTTTCCTAATAGAATTTAAACATAGTTTAGCACTAGACTTTGTACGGTCCCGGTTCAATTTAGCAGATCCGTTTACTAAAGCCTTAGCAAGGGACATGGTTTTAAAGACATCGGAAGGGATAGGTTTGAAACCGAGTCTAGTCAAGAGGTGAAGGAAAGCACAACTCATGCCTAAGTTATTACGTTAGGTCTTGAGTTCAATGTTGATGAGTACTTCATTAATTGGCTGCAAGTACTAAATAAAAGGTATCCCTGAAGTCAGTACTTGACCTGCATTGTTGTAGGGATGAGTTTTACTCTTAACTAATCTTTTGAAAAAATGCCTGGTGCAAGGCATGATATAAAAGATTAGGCTATGTGAGCATGAAGTGTGGCCGCTTCAACAAGCTTTGGGTTTGGCTTGGATATGCTCATGAAAGGATACGGACACAGGGCCTTTAATAGTGTCAAGTTTTTGAGTTATTGTGACTGTAAAACTTGTGTGTATTTTACCTACATTTCTTCAAAGAGACTGCGTGATTCAAGGTTCGTCCATCACTGCAATCCGAATTGATGTATCGCGTATTATACTATGTGAAAGTTCAATCTCTGAGACACTTTCATTTATGCATAAGTTTTGGATTTATCTTGATACAGTGTTAATTTTTACTATATAAATGGAGGAGGAATGTTGGACATTTATGTAGTAATGGAAATTAACTTTTAGATGTCTACCAAGTAAAGCTTAAATAATATATGGAGTTGAGGAGTAATAAAATGTTATTTAGTTTGGTAGAGATAATTTTGGGATGCGCGAGAGGTCGCGAGTGGTGCTCGAGAGATCGATTCGCAGGAAAATCGATGTCTCGCGAGAGGTCAGGTTGCGGAGGACTCATGTCTTGCTGGAACCTTGGTGTTCCGCATGGCATGATATTTGTGTGATGTTGCCTTTAGCGATGTCTCACAGGTCCAGGTTGATATTCCGCACAACTTTTTATCTCTCGCAAGGAATGGACCTCTCAAATTGATTTTACGTAAGAAGCCTGGCCTTTTTTTTTTACCTCTCGAATAAAGGCAGTGTGGTTGTCACTATTGCATGTGGTTATACTTTTATTATTTCCTATTGGCATGGACTCATGCATGTGAAATATTAAAGTGTTAATATAATTGCTTGAACTTTTTTTTTTTACATGCATACGAACATCATGTTACGTAAACAGATCCAAAATCAGTTATATTTCATATATATCTTTGGAAGTTGATTTTAAAATTGCTGTAAACTTCAAGTAACTGCTCCTAACAGTTAGAATTTATCTCTATAAATTCTAGGAGTGTCATCTGATCAAACACGCAATTTATTTGCATGATATCTTGATATATCACAATACAATAACTCTACAGGAAGTTCTTATCAAAGCAACCTAAGAACTTTATTTCGTCTTCTTGTATTCCAAAAGATTTAATCTTGATACCTCATTGCTTTTGTAGGGGAAAGATTAAAAGCTTATAGGAAAGTGATATCACGCCTGAAGATCTCATTTCCTCTCCTCTTTTCTCCTCTTGTTTGAAATTACCCAACATGACATTCATAACCCATTTTCACGTCACTACTAATTCTTACATCACTTTTTGGCGTTGTTGCCGGGGATTGGTAATTTGGTGGTATTGAGTTTTTACCCTTATTTTCTAGCATTAAGGTTAGTAAATCCTTAGGAGATCAAGTCTTTTATTTTTATTTTTGTTTTACTTTTCTTTTAGTTTTATTTGCACTAACCCATAACCAAGGTGCTTCCAAGTTTGTTTTGTTTGGTGTTTGTTGATAGGTGTCCCTCTTGGTTTATGCACACAAGATCAAAGGGGAGAGTGAACTTGCTTCCCCTAAACCAAGAACTTTTAAGGGACAAACGGGTTTTGCTCGGGCAGCTCAAAGAGTTTGAGAATTTTGAAATGGAGACCGGATACACGAGCAACTCGGGGCAAAGCTCTCCTAATGGAACAAGCACTATACAAAGCTCGAGGCAAGGGGAACATAATGAGGAAGCTCAAGGAGGGCAATCAAATGCGCCTCAAGCACCGGTACCTCCCATTCAAGTACCGGCACAACCAATGGCGAATCCAAATGTGAACCCCTACTTCGGAGGAGCGATGGGGATGCCACAAGCTCAATTCCCTTTCTATCAAGGTGGCATTCCTCAAGGTTATGGGCAACAACAACAACCTCAACCACAACCACAAGGGCAAGGGATTGGGATGCAACACCTTCTAAATCAAATAAATTCCAATCTCTTTCAACAATTTGCACAAAATTTTCTACAAGGAGTCCCATATATATATGTTCCCACAAGGAGTGCAACCACTAATGGCGCCCCATCTAGCCGCGGAATTTGATGAGGAAGATTGTATTGTATACCCGAAGGACTTTATTTCTTCATTCTATGAGGATCTATTGGATAGCTCGAAGACCATACTTGATACATCATCTTTCGGGGGAATCTTTATGGACATTGGCTCGGAGTATGGAGAGCAATTGATTGAACGGATCACTTCAAACACCAAAGAAGGAAAAACCAGCCGGGATGTTTGAGGTTGATGACAAGATGGCGGTGCAAGCATAGTTAAATTCTATACAACACATGTTGAAACAAATGATGCAAGGGCCGAAACAGAGTGTGCAAGTAATGACTCAACCACCACCCCAAGCTCCTTACACACCTACTCCCTACTCTTATCTATCTTCTCCTTGTCATTCACCGGGACCACAGAGTATGGCTATGATAGCCTATTGTGCTATATGTGGAGGGAATCATGCTTCCCAATCTTTTGTTATTTGTTGGACGTTAATGGCCAAGGCTCATCACAAAATATGGAACAAATTGATATGGTTGGGTATTCTAGACCCCAAGGCCAAGGTCAAGGCTACCAAAGTTTCGGGCAACAAGGAAGAAATCAATATGGAAATCAATGGAATAATCAAGGAAGAAATCCACCTCCGGGTTTTCAAGGGAACCAAGGCAATAGAGGAGGGAATCAAGGAAATCAATGGAGAGGAAACCAAAACCAAAATCAATGGAACCAACATGGAACCTTTCAACCTCCTCAAGACCTGGACATGAAATCTTTTATGACCATGATGATGAACCAAATGGGCAAATTACAAGCCGAGGTGGAGAATCTTAGATCCCAATGTGGTGGAAACAAGCAAGAACCTCCTCAAGCACCATCTTCTATTGGTAAACTTCCCGCTACCACCGAGAACCCAAGGCACCAAGTTAATGCCGTCACCACTAGGAGTGGAATAGCAATGAAAGATCCTTCTTACCCCACCGATGATCAAACTCAAGAAAGAGAGGTGGAGGAGGATATACATGAGCAAGAAAAAGGTGACAAGGAAGAGGAGACAGTGGTTGAAAGTGAGAATGAAGAGGAGCCTTTGATTCAAAAAGACAAGTCAAAGGGAAAGTCTCCTGTGCAAGAACAAAGTGTCTGAAACAAGAAGAGAGTGAGCAAGGATGAAAACATTGATGACTCAACGATACCATACAACTTATTGCCATTTCCACAAAGGTTGTGGAAATCAAAAGAGTCCGAAATGGAGAGCAAATTCCACAAGATGCTTGATAAGTTGGAAATTTCTATGTTGTTTGTTGAAGCAGTGACTCAAATACCCTCATATAAGAAATTCTTGAAAAACATTTTGAGCAACAAGAATAAACTTGAAAAGAGTGCAGTTGTGGACTTGAGTGAGGGAGTATTGACATGTGCAGTGCTTCAACAGAAGTTGCTTCCCAAGTTGAAAGATCTTGGCAGCTTTGCTATCCCTTGTATTATTGGTGGATTTGTGGTAGGAGGTGCTTTGTGTGACCTAGGGGCAAGTGTCAGTTTGATGCCCTATTCTATGTGCAAGAGGCTCAATCTTGGTGAGCCCAAACCTATCACCATGATTCTTCAGATGGGCGACCGTTCAGTGAAGCGCCCGATGGGAGTCCTTGAGGATATCCCCGTAATGATAGATTTAGCAATTCACAATTAAAAATCCCTAATTAGATTTAGCAATTCACAGATTCACTAAATATTTTTAGTTTTTAGTAATTTATATTTTCTTTATTTATTTAGTAATTAATAATTATTTTTTAGTATTCTTGCTGTTTGTTTATATGAATATGATGATTTATTTTTTAGTATTCTTACTAATTAATGGCTTCTTTTTTTTTCCTTTTTCTTTGAGAGAACTGGTTATTTGGTTAATGGTTATTATTGATTTGTTGTTGTTGTTAGAGTGTTAGTATGTTACAATGCCTTACTGCCTTCAAAAAACGTTTAAATATTTTTTTAAAAAAATTAATACGGGTTGGCCCGTTTAGCCCGTAACCCCGTATACTACGGGTTGGGTTGGGATTTTTTCAACCCGTATAAAAAACGGACCGACCCGTCCCACCCCGTTTTTTGCCAACCCGTGATGGGGTGACCCATATTGACAGCTCAATGGTGGCTAATAAACTAATTATTACACAAGTATGGGCCTAAATTCCAATCATCAGTAGAATGATATTTTTACCCGTAAATCTTACTATTATTTTTTACAAGGATAAAAAAACTGACATCGTTGCGTGAAATTGACAATTTGGTGGTATTGTATGATTGACCCAACCCGACCACCTCATGAACCTTTATCCGCGAGACGACCTTACACAAATGTAACCCATACTAGAGAACTTCAATTATTAGAGAGTTATTGAAAAGTCACAATTATATATTCAAAAAAAATGATGACCAAGAAAAATGCATGACTTACAATTAAATATGCTAGAGAATCTCAATTATTAAAGAGCTCTTAAAAATTTATAAAGTAATACTCATTTATTCAAAAATGACAACTTGGACAAATGTGTAGGGATGACCATTATCTTATTCGTGCTTCATGGTCATCCACTTGTATTATTATTCATTTAGTAGTGTTTTTTAGAAAATAAAATAAAATTTCTTTTTAATTAAATAATTATTATAATTATACAAAAAGTTTGATCAAAATTGGCTTGTTTCCTTTAATGGTGTGACATTGTGATTTATCAATGATGTATAGTATTTATATTCCCATAGTATAGTCATTTAAAATTTTATGTATCAAGCCATAGAGTATTAATTTATATTTAGAGAAAAAAAAACAATGACGATAATCAAAATTATAAATTAAACCCCCCCCCCAAAAAAAAAAAGCTTCTGAAATTTCAATATTCAAATTCATATGCTGCAACATCCTTTTAATCTGGGAATGACAAAGAAGATAGGTTTATAATTTAATAATCAACTTTGGATACAAACTTGGGCGGGAAACATCACATTAATAACTTTATTATAATAAATAATAAATTAAGCCACTAACCATATCACAAGGCAATTAAAATTCTAAATGCCATTTGAGATGAAAAAGAAAAAAAAAAAAGAGAAAAAGAAAAAAGAAAAAAAGCATGCATTCTTCCAATTGTTCTTTCATTCATTAATTTTTAATTACAATATAGTGGTAATTCTAACTTCCTACTATTACTAAAATACTACTTCAACTACTAATAAAACAATAACCCACTATAACAAATAATTTATTGCGAAAAGAGTCCATTGATTTGTTTTTTTAATTTAAATTTGAGTGTTTTTATGAAGTCTTTTTTTAAGAGCACTTGTATTTTAGTTTCCCTCTTCAAATAATTTAAGGGGATAATTTAACTTTTTTTTCCAAAAAAAAAAAGAAAAAAAAAGGAGAAAACTAACACTAATGTTGCAATGCAAGTGGATGAACAAGAAGTCAAAAAACATGTACCTATGTGAAAGGAAGACTTGTTAATACTCAATATAGTTCTTTGACTATAATGGTTTTATTCAATTTAGTCATAAATGACTTTTTGTACTTAATTTAGTCCTCAACTTTGATAGTTTTATACAATTTAGTCCTCTTGTTAAAAATCTTGCATATTAAGTTGTCTTTTATTTTGTTCATATCTAGATTTGAAGGAGGAGAGCAAAGATTTTTTTTCCTAATTTTCCAGATAGCTTTCTAGTTTAGATTAGACCATTTTTTTTTCAAAAAAATCGATCTACTTAACTTACATACTTGGATTATTAGAGTGGATTCTTCGACCTCCACTTGGATTTAATTTCTCCATTAAGGGAAGTTTTTCTTTTATCTTTTGTGTTTTATTTGTGCTATGTCCTTGCTAGATATTTGTGTTTATCTTGTGTTTATATGTCTTATAAGCATGAGTAGTCGGTTGTGGGGTTTGAATTAGAGATTAATCTCCTTCCTAAGTGTTAGTTACGTAGATTTTTCATAAAAGTGGAAAACCCATTTCTAGGGTTCACTCCTGTAGAGAAGGTTTCTTGGAGCTACCTTATCTGCCATTCAATATTTTTAGGAATCCTTAAGGTTGTGAATTTTCAGGTCTGTTTTAATTGTTTGCTTTTGTTTCGTTCAACACGATCTTCTGAATTTGTGGAGTGATTGTAAAATGATGTTTCAGGGCACGTAAAATGTTATTGTTTCAGGTCAAATGCTATTCTGATTAAGTACATTAGATGTGTTGTATGAATAATTGCAAGGGATTAGTGATTTGAAAATGATGATAGATTTTTGTGGACGAAGGCATATGAGTATCATTCATAAACATTTGAGGATTAGTTGAGGATTACTCCCCATTGGTTCTTGAGATTCTGTTTGTTATTGGTCAGTTTTTGCTTATGCTGATCCCGAACTTTCATGGTTTAGCATTTCCGCCGTTTGGGTAACTTTATAAAATGTTTGGGTCAGATTTGTGGGAGATTCTACCTCTCATAGATTCTTATTAAGATGCGTGAGACCGTCTCAGTATGAAAATGTAATATTTAGGGCGGACATTTTAGTTCCGATTATTTGAAATCGAAGATTAGGTTTTGATTTATTATTAAAAATCGATTTATATTTTATAAACCGAATTGTTTCGGTTATATACTCCTAATTTATTTATATACCCAAATGCATTTATATTTACAAATTTGCCCATATGTATATACTAAATCTTCAATTTTCTAACCCAAATTTTCACAATTGTTCTTTGTTCTCAATATTTCATTGGTGAATTTCTCATAAAAGCAACCTAAGAAATTTGAACCATTTTCTATCTCAAAAGTTCTGGTTTGATTACATTTGTTGCTTAGTAAAGAAAATCGAAAATTGTTAGGAAAGCATGCTCAATTGCATGATTTTGTGTTGATTAAAAAATATTTTTTAATTTGGTAACCACTATGTCAGCAACTAATAGGTAAACGTATCACTTTTGGTTCAATTGCATGATTTTGTATTGTTTAGGAATCCAATTACATACATATTTTTTAGCTCGATGACCCAATTGCAGTTTTGTATTTAATTCCTTGCCCTATTTAACACTTATTTCAATGACAAAGAAGATAGTAATTGGTTTCAAAAAAAAAAAAAAAAGATAGTAATTCATTTACATCAAGCACTTGGAATGGTAATTACTCCTAATCCAACGCTGTTTGTTTCCATTATTGTAATTCTCGTGATTAATTGTTTGTTAATGAATTCAGTTATTATTGTATTCATTATCAATCATATCCAAGTATCCAACTATATATGTTGCTTGGATTCTTAAGGATCTACTATCTTGGTGACTAATAAACTAATTATTACACAAATACGAGCCTAAATCCCAATCCTCAGTGGAACGCTATTTTTACCCGTAAATCTTACTATTATTTTTTACAGCGATAAAAAATTGACATCGTTGCGTGAAATTGACAATTTGGTGGTATTGTATGAGTGACTCGACCCGACTCGTCACATCACAAACCCTTATCTGTAAGACAACCTTACACAAATGTAACTCATATTAAAGAACTTCAATTATTAGAGAGTTATTGAAAAGTCACAATTATATATTTAAAAAAATAATGACCAAGACAAATAATGCATAACTTACAATTAAATATGCTAGAGAATCTCAATTATTAAAGAGTTCTTAAAAATTTAAGTCATACTCAGCTCATTTATTCAAAAATGACAACTTGGACAAATGTGTAGGGATGACCATTCTCTTATTCGTGCTTCATGGTCATCCACTTGTATTATTATTCATTTAGTAGTGTTTTTAGAGAAAAAAAAATAAAATTTCTTTTTAATTAAATAATTATACAAAAAGTTTGATCAAAATTGGCTTGTTTCCTTTAATGGTGTGACATTGTGATTTATCAGTGATGTATAGTATTTATATTCCAACAGTATAGTCATTTAAAATTTTATGTATCAAGCCATAGAGTATTATTTTAGATTTAGAAAATAAAAACGTAACTACTTATATCAATGAATATAACAACGATAATCAAAATTATAAATTAAACCCGAAAAAAGCGTCTGAAAATTCAATATTCAAATTCATATGCCTCAATATCCTTTTAATGTGGGAATGACAAAGAAGACAGATTTATAATTTAATCAACTTTGGATACAAACCTCGGCAGAGAACACCACATTAATAACTTTATTATAATAATAAATTGTATTAAGCCACTAACCATATCACACGGCAATTAAAATTTTAAATGCCATTTGAGATGAAAAAAAAAAAAAAAAGCATGCATTCTTCCAATTGTTCTTTCATTTGGCCTTGTTTAGTTAATGGTGTTTTGACCAGATTTTAGCGGATTTAACTATTTTAGTGGTTTGACATGGTCAAAATGCTAAAAATAATGTTTTGTTAACAACGGATTAATTTAGCGCCAACTTAACAAACGCTACGTTAGGCGTTGGCGGTTTGCAAATTGTCATATAATTTCCGTAATGGCCCTCCCAAAATTGAGCATGAGGCTCCCCTTTTAAGGGAGTCTCATGCTCCATTTTATTTATTTTTTTACTTTTTATTTTTTATTATATTATTATTATTATTATATAACTATTATGAAAATAATAATAATAATAATATTATTAATAAGAAGCAAAATAGCAGCAGAGAATCAGTAGGATGAGAGGATTTAGATGATTGCTAATCAGGGCCGGCCCTGGCCATGTCGGGCCAGGGCGACCGCACAGGGCCCCCAATTTTGGGGGGCCCAATTTTTTTAAAAAGTATTTTATGTATAGTTCAATATTTTTATACTTGATAAATATTTTTTTAGAATCTTGGTATTAATTGTAAGTGAAAATAAAATTTTAGAAGTAATTGACATCGAAATTTGGGTGAATATATTTGTATTAAATATGCACGGAAATGTCACTAATTTTAAATTAAATTTTGAAATGTATTTTATTCTTTGTTGAATTTTATGCATTATATTTAGACAAAAAAAATTATTACTTTTTAACTTTTGTCATCAAATACAATAACTTAGTTATTGAGATTTTCTAGACTTCTATCTTTATATTTCATAGTTCTTTTCGGATTATGTTTCTTTCTATCATAAATAGATATCTCTTTGTATATTATAATGAAGTCTAAATGCTAAAAAAAAAAAAAATCTCTCTTCCCCTATGTTCTATCTCTTTATTATTATCATTGTGTTTTTTGTTTTACTCTATTATATTTAATTAGATTGCATCTCGAAACAAAAATAGTGAAAGTCCAAATTAAATTATTAGACATGACAATCCTTCAAAAAAAAAATTAGACAGGGCCCCTATTTTTAATGGAACGGCCCTGTTGCTAATATTTCATATATCATGTGTGTGTTCAAAAACAAAGAGATGAGAGGGTATTTATAGTAGCAGATTTAAGACTAAACAAATATAATATCTTGCATAGGGTAGACAAGTGTTAAGGCTAGTCTAGTTGGCTTGATCAGAATGTAGCTTTGCCTTGTCATCTATGTGGTCACGTGTTCCATTCTTACTAGCCTCTTTGGATCTTGTAGATTTGTAGTTATCCTTTTGAGGGTTGAGGACTGCCATCACATATAATAATATTCATTATTTACAGATAACTTCTCATTATAGATGAAGTAGCTTGATGGTCAAAGCTTCAACTTTTGCACTAAGTAGTCTTGGGTTCAATTCTCTTCTTAGACATCCACCTTATATCTTTTATTCCATAACACTCCCCCTTGGATGTCCAAAGGAGGAACATCATATTGCCTCGTTAAAAACCTTACCAAAGAAAAACCCAGTGGGATAAAAACTTTGGTTAAGGGAAAAAGAGTACAATATATGCTCTCCTTGATAAGGACATCACTTGAAGATCTTTAAGATATCGTACGTCAATTCCACGAACTGATTTCTTGAATGTTGTCGTAGATCATACCTTGGTGAATATGTCTGCTAGATTCTCTCTTGAACGAATCTNGTTGAAGATCTTTAAGATATCGTACATCAATTCCACGAACTGATTTCTTGAATGTTGTCATAGATCATACCTTGGTGAATATGTCTGTTAGATTCTCTCTTGAACGAATCTGTTCATTTCACCTTTCCTCTGAAGATCTTTGAGATGATGTCATACTGATCAATAGCGTTCCCCATTAGCCATTATATGATCATACTCATGCCTTATTAAAACCTCGTTAGAAAAACCCTGTGGGACAAAATTAGTCGAGGAAAAAGAGTACATGATATATATCTGATTATGTGTTGCACCGGTTGCCTCATTAAAAACCTTAAGCTAAGAAAACCCAATGGGAAAAAAAACTTAGCTAAGGGAAAAAGAGTGCAACCATAACCCTTAACATAAACTTGAGGGCATAATATATAAGTAAGATAATACTCCCCCTGAAGGTGACATCCCTCAAATCCCATATGTTAAATTTTCAAAAGAGAGGGATTTTGTGAACAAATATGTTCAACTGTCACTAGGGTGAGAATACTTTATAATAATCTCGTGACTCTTCTGGAGTTCACATGGATATATTATAGACATCATTATGTCTAATAAGAATTCTTTCATAATATACCCATTTATTAATCATTGGTGCAACACCATCTTTATTGTCTTCTTATAAGACAATGGGAGAAGATATAATACAACCAGTTTTGAGACTTGGCATCACGAGGATCAAATAATAATAGCCAGTGCCCAAGTAGCCCATCATATATTGGCTTGTCTAAGTAGCCAATCAAAATCATATATATTGGCTAACTAGTGTATGAATTCATTTCGAGGAAATACTCGATCTTCATGTCGAGATAATATTTAGCTTTCACAAGCCTTTTATTTCAAAATCCCCATGAGCTGACATTATCAAGCTCTTTATGTATTTCATTGATGTTCATATCATCAATATTCACTGAGAGCATCAATAAGTTCATTAGTAACTCTTTATTTAACACACAATGGTACATATTATTCCTTCTTCACGAGGATAATAACTCTATTCGCAACTTTTTTAAAGAGTACATAATGACACATAATATATTCATATTTATATTCATTCTTCGGAAGGGAAAAATACTCAGTCTTTTTCAGGTCATATATAAACCTTAAAATTCAACATGGATTTTTTTAAATATACTGTCAAATGACCCATCTTTATGCGGTCATGACATTTATCATATATAATCTAATGACCCATCTTATGCGGTCATGATATTCATTAACTGCATATTATTAACTGCCAATGATATTAATAAGCGAAACTATTGCCATCCATTTATACTAGATATGGGAGAGTATATTAATTATGGGTATCTGTGTAAACCCATGAGCTCCAAGCCTCGCCTTTTATCACATCATTATTCTCTTTCGTACCAACACTCATTCAATTGTGTGTATACATAATTTAGAGAATAGCGAGCTGAGCTTTTTGCCTTCATTAATTGCTCCTTTTATTTATCAAATGATTAGGCCAATTCTTGTGCCTAACTCTGGATCCAGATAGAGTAATTTACACAGGCAATTGAGTTGTCGACAATATTTTCATAATTTTCTCCCATATCTATAATTATTCATGGCAATTTCAAAATCAACCAAATGATAAACATTTCCCATCAATATCAAATCTGGTCGTTTCGCATCGCATCCCAGTATTAATTATTTGGTGCACCACTGGGTATTTCGTCCTTTGACGAATGTCTCTTTTAGACATCATTGATAGATATATTAATAGATATATATTTGGCAGGAATTAATAATCTACTGAACATTCAGTTCAGTCAATCTAGTATGCGCTGATTTTTGAAGATCTTTTCATTTTATGAAATTTTCTCGGCATTCAAATTTTCAAAAATAATTTGGGCACATATCTCCCCCTAATGCCGTGAAAATGATATTCATGCAGTCAGCGTATCAAATGATCTTTTATCATGGGCACTAGGTTTTTATACAATACATGGATATTTACAATCAACATGTATACCTAGCTTTATTTAATAGCCCGTAGAGATACGCAATGATGTGATATTAAAATAGACTGCAAATTAATAAAACACAGATTTGGGAAATGTTTAATTTTCACCACGTACTAGATGTAAATAGGGGGTATTCATTGTATGCAGTATGTCAGATTTAAAAACAGTAGTATATCGAATTTAATCTCACCAATATATAATTTCAATTTAAGCATGCTTCATATGGGAGACTACTGTTTGACACATATACGATGTCCAATAATATTAGTTCAAATCTGACATTTCAATACTTAGCCCAAAGTGACCCAATTGCTCATTCAAAATATTTTAGGTCTTTAAATCGCAACATATGATATACTTAGACGTATATGCAATCATATAATGTATATGATCAAAATAGATAAAGCATATACATAATTTAAGAGAAATAATTTGGCAAATTAAAGTGGAAGTATGATTAAAGCATATACGATTCCACATATTTTCATAACAATTGCCACAATAGCGAGCTTTAATCAAAATCAAAGCAATTAAAGTGAAAGTCACTTCACTTTTATAATAGGATATCAATCCATTTTCTCAATTTATGAGAAATAATCATCATCATNTATATATATATATATATATATATATAGTTTAACTTATATAATATTTGACTTGACTTCGAGACTTCGTGCTGATAACGTATTATGAAAATAATAATAATATTAATAATAAGAAGTAAAATAGCAGCAGAGAATCAGTAGAATGAGAGAATTTAGAGGATTGCTAATATTTCATATATCTTGTGTGTGTAAGAACAAAGAGATGAGGGGGTATTTATAGTATCAGATTTAAGACTAAACAAATATAATATCTTGCATAGGGTGGACAAGTGTTAAGGCTAGTCTAGTTGGCTGATCAGAATGTAGCTTTGCCTTGTCAACCATGTGGTCACGTGTTCCATTCCTACTAGCTTCTTTGGATCTTGTAGATTTGTAGTTATCCTTTTGAGGGCTGAGGACCGCCATCACATATAATAATATTCATTATTTACAGATAATATCTCATTATAGATGAAGTAGCTTGATGGACAAAGCTTCAACTTTTGCACTAAGTAGTCTTGGGTTCAATTCTCTCCTTAGACATCCACCTTATATCTTTTATTCCATAACAGGCTGAACATTTACCAGACCCAAAATTCAAATAGCTAGGTGTATAAAAGAAAGAACAAAAAGGGGAAAACGGGTCAAAGTGGATACCAAACATTCCAAAATGCGCGCCAAAAGTATTTGCATGTCAGGTCCCAGGAATTAAGGGGAAATGTTATTATCAAACAAGATTTAGTGGGCAACAGTCATTGATTAATCATTACATTTATTCATCTTAATACGTAGTAATATACTTCTATAAAAATCGAATCATTTAAATTCTGAAATAATTTTACAATATCAAATATTTAAAATGTTGACAATTAAATAAAGTAATCGTTAAAGACTTTGTGGTTAACAGCATGAAGTGACTCTCCCAAATGAGAGATCATAAAATTTAAGTCAAGTTTCAATAGGTTGGAAAAGTATATATGAACATATATTTACTGGCTAGATTTGAATGAGATTTCAGCAACAAAGTTATGATGCGGAACACGCGCGTGCAGAGCTGTGAGATTAAAGCTCAATTATTGGATGGGGGTAAAGGAAGCAAACAGTGAAGAAATGTATGATTGGAGTTTGAAGTTGTAAAAAATGTCTTCATAAATTGCACACATACTGTGAGTTTGTGTCGTCTTTCATTTTGAAAAGTTTCACATTCCATTTTAACACAAACATATACTCCCTAACACATGAGATATTTGTGGTAATCAATGTTCTCCTTTTCTCATGTATACTTCATTTGGTGGGTTGGTCATTTTATAAGTGTTCCTTTTGAATGACATAAATAACTTTAGATTTATTTTCACTATGTTTTACCAAATTTGGAGTGTGAAAAATATGATTAATTATTCATTAAAGATAACATTGAACTATTAAAATGAACGTTTTAGTAAGTATTTTTAGATCGTTTATGAATTGGGTGATCTCATCTCATGTTCTATCTTTAGATGGGATCACATGAGTTTTGTATACATAGATGATTATCTTTTGATGGGATCACATGAGTTTTGTATACATAGATGATTTAGCTCTTTGGCTATGTTTGGCAAACCTAGCTGAAAGTTGAAAATTGAAAAGCTATAAGCTCGAAACTGAAATATAAAGAGCTGTTAAGCTAGCTGTTATGCTTAAAAGTGTTTGGTAAAATTAGTTTTTTGATAAGTTGATAAATATAAAAAGACTAAAAATGACATTTTCATACAATTTAAATATTTTTAAATTTAAATAAGTTTGTTTATATATTAAAATATAAAATAGTGAAATCAATATATTATTACGATATTTAATTTTAATATAGAATTGTATTACGAATAGGAAGGTAGAGAATAATATATTTTATTAGGAATTGTACCATATTTTAATGTACAATTGTATTACGAATATGAATTATATTACCATATTTTACAATATTACGCAATCCTTAATATTATAATAGTGTTTTGGACAGAAAGTTTAAGCTGATGATATTGTTTTTATTAATAGTATAGATATAGATTTTTGAAGTCATCTTTTGCATAATCCAATATATCCTATGTATTTTGTTTGTTAAATATCACTCACCCCTATAATTATTATATTTTCGAATACTTAGATTGAATGGGAAAAGAAAATGACAAAAGTATCTATGATTATGATTATTGTACAATAGTATTTTAGTTTTTTGTATTACTTATTCCTTTTTAATTCCTAGTAATTATATTCACTTACTAAATAATGTAATTTGAATTCATACTTTATTTTACCTTATTATTTTTTCACCAAATTATAATTATTTTGTTCGTTAATTCTCTCATCTCAACTAAATGTCTTGTAAATGTTGACAAGAATTCAGAATGTTGATAGAAAGTGAATTTTATTTCTCACAAAATGTTGGGGATAAATTTCAAGAAATTAACAACCCAGGGACCAGGGTGTCAATTTGATACTCTAATAAACAAATGGAGTAATGTACTGAACTGCCCGTGTAAGAGGTTGACCAACACACAACATAGAAAGGCGCGTGGATAGAAGTTGGTCAAAAATGTAAAGAACAAAATTCACACGAAAGCCCACAAAAATGTCATGCCTTTTACACCTCTGGAGAGAATTACTGTGAAGGAGTGCAAATTATATCATGAGGGTCTATAAATTATCATGAACCTAAGTAGTCCGTTTGTGTTTATTTTTAAAAATTTTAAAATTAATTTGATCCTTATTCTAAAATTTATTGAAAAAAACTACATTTAATATCATAATTAAATATTAAAAACATTCATTAAAATTAGTTTAATGGTTAATTAATAAATAATTTATACACCAAATTAGTGATGGTAATGGTTCCATCAGTTACACTACTTAAATTTATTGTTTGACCAAAATTTGAACTCCAACAGAAGCTCCCCTCTTTTGAAATGAAATTGTACGGAGTAATTGATATTGAATAGTTTCAATTAAACTTTGAATCTAAATGACCTGTTATTTATTTATTTATTTGAAAGGGAAATGACTCGCTTGTATCTATCTTATGTTTCAAATAAAAAGTTACTCACTATTTTGAGTAGCTACTCAATGTTGAAAAAAATGACACTTCTTGCTTAATAAAATGGAAAACAATACCACTTTATTATTATTATTTTTCTGATTTCAAATATAAAGTTGGGATATTTTGAACTTTGTTAACAAACCCTTTGGCATGAGTTGGCTCTTGATACTAAATTGAAACATGTGTTCCATTTCAACTAAAAGTTTTTTGAATTGTACATTTATATTTATATATTATATATATATACTTAATAAATTACTTCTTTCATATAATTTTTAATATAAATGTCTATATTAAAATTTTGTGTGTGGGGTCATAAAAATTAGAGAAAAAATAAAAATATACATAATATTTTCCTTCACTGCCTGGACCTAATCCCAATTGATCCAAATCTCATAGCGAATGGTCAATGTCTGTTTTGCATGTCAGAAGATTTTAAAATGCACCATATCAATATCACTCTCTTTTTCTACACATATTCTACCCTTCAATCATCACGCTACTGTTACTCTATGCTATGCTACAGCCACAGTACTACTCTTTTCACAATTTCTTTTACCCCCCACCCCCCTTTTCATGACCTGCTTTTTCTTTTTTTTTTTTTGAAAACACCTGCTTTTTCTTCATTTCTTTTAATGGTGGCTGTGAAAGGGAATTAGTAAAAGCTTTTATTTTTATGGTGGGGTGTTTATTTTGTTTTTTCTTGAATGAATACCTCAGCTCCTCCCTTCCTCCTTCCTCTCTGTGCTTTCCTTTTCTCCATGGCCACCGGAGTCTAAAGCTCCACCTACCCTTCAATGGTGAACTTGAGTTGCCATTAATGAATGTAGCTACCTTCATCTCTCTCTCTCTATAGTTTCTGAAACTTTTAATACAGAGCATATTTTTGCTCATTGATTGCTACTTCACTTCAAACTTCAAACTTCAAACCACGTTTTTTTTCCTCAAGAATCACTATGGGTTTTGTAGTAGTAATGTCGGTGGTATTTATGAGTATTTTAATGGTAGTGTACTCCCTCACTACTGTCGCCGGCGCCACCACTCACCGCCGGATCCTCCACCAGCCTCTCTACCCACTTAGTACTCCTCTCACTCCGCCTCCGCCGCCGGACCCCACTCCTACAAGTATCTCTCAGCCTCCCACGGCGGCTCCGCTACCGCAGCCTCACCCGCAGCTTCAACCGAAGTATCCGTTTTCGGCGCAGTCGCCTCCGAGTTCTACGCCGTCGTCTCAGAACCCATTTTTCCCGTATTACTCCTCCCCTCCGCCGCCGCCGTCTCCGCCGGCTTCAACGGGGCTTCCTACGTTTCCGGCCAACATTTCTTCCCTCATTCTCCCGCAGTCTTCATCGGGGAACTCTAGCAGACCTATTTCCCGGAAACTCATCGCGGTTATAGTCGCCGTTTCTCTGGTTTTTGCTGCGCTTCTTACTTTACTGGCGGCTTTTCTCCTCCACCACCGCGACCACGAGAAAACCGGCCGGCAGCAAAGAACGGACAGNCCAAGCAAGTTCAAGGCCGTCAGCCACCCGGCCCAAAGCTCAGCGTCACTACTAGTTATTTTTTCCCCAAAAATAAAATAAAATAAAAATGCTCATGTTAATAAATATAATGAATAAAGGTCAAATAGGCCATCGGATGGCATATGATAATGCAATTAGGTCACTGACCCTAAAAAACTTACAATTAAGTCCCTAAAAAATTCTTCGTCTCCATGGAGGAATTGCATGAAATTCATTAGTTTAGGGGCTCAATTGTAATTTTTTTTTTTAATTCAATGACCTAATTACATTTTTGTGTGTAGTTCAGTAGCCTATTTGACACTGATTCCTAAATATAATGCACCCATCTGTTTCAAATCTTGAAGAGGAGCTAATCTTTTCCATAATATAAAATAGAGTTAATATCCAATATAGTCATCGACTGTTGTAATTTTATTCAATTTAGTTCTAAATGACTTTTTGTGCTCAATTTAGTCCTTGACTTTGATGATTTTACACAATTTAGTCCTTTGTTAAAATTTTTGATAATTAACTGTTATAAATAAGGCCCTAATGGTAATTTATCATCTTTGTCCCATTTGAAATGATTCATTCTTTTTCCACTTATTAAACTCCACGCAGAGTCAAAGACCTTGTGGTCTAGTGGCATCTGGTGTCCTGGTTCACACTCTCAAATGGATGAGGCAACTGTTGACTCGTTTTGCTTCAGGACTTTGAGAAAGTAGCTAAAAAAAAAACTCCACGCAGAAATTAAAAATATATTCTCTCCCAGACCTCTTAAACAAATTTTTTTTTCTTCGTCTCTTTTAATTTTTTTTGAAACATTTCTTTTAATTTCTTTGATTTTATTATTGCTTCTAAAAATATTAATAGTTAAATGTCAATAGGAAATACTTGTTATATAAAGATTAGAAATTTCTTGATTTAAAAACTAGTTAGACTGATGATATGTTTGGCATAATAGCTTAAAGTTAGCCCTTTAAAGTTGAAAGGTTAAAAGCTAGTAGCTACTAGCTTATTTTGAAACGCTATTTATTGTAGCGTTTAAAAATAAATTATTATTTTAAATTTTTTACCAAATAGAGTATATAATTTATTTGTAATTTAAAATAAATTATTATAAGTTCTAAAATAAATTATACCAAATAAAGTTTTATTTTTTTAACCAAATGAAGGTTCAGTCATATATATTGTGTGTTACTTTATTTTCCCTAGCTTACATCATCATATCAAAGAGCCGCCATTAAATTAATTAATCCAACCACATCAAATTAAATTAAATATTTTTATTATAATTAATTTCTAACAACCAATAAGTGCAAATGTTGCATGCATGGTTGATCATCTTGAATTGTACGTGTTCATTTTTATATGTTGAAAAATTGTATGTTGTACTAAATTGTTGGACCTATACTTTTTCTTATATTAAAATATTAGTATGATGTTATATATATAATTCAAGTTAATTATTATTGTTTTGAACCTAGAGTGTGTATATGAGATAGTTATGTTTCTTCCAACTTAACTAGATGCATGTTTAGGACTTGAGCCTTAAAGGGTAGCTTGGGAATACAACTACTTTAAACTTATGAAAGAGTACTTGGTTACAATTTAAGAATCTATTCGGCACGAATAAAATTAGTCTTGATTTGTGGGGTTCTAATGTTTATTCCCTCTTTACTTTCTAATTTTAGATCAAATAAAAATTTTGCAACAAATTATAAAGAAATAATATTG
Organism: Ipomoea batatas; assembly: GCA_002525835.2. Lineage (NCBI taxonomy): Eukaryota > Viridiplantae > Streptophyta > Magnoliopsida > Solanales > Convolvulaceae > Ipomoea > Ipomoea batatas. The sequence goes on along the minus strand of CM008337.1, from coordinate 21,014,423 downwards.
CAATTCAAGTATAATATTTATGAGAAATTCTACAATGTTAAAAGATATAATATTTATTGCTACAAATAGACATTTTTGTAAATCACTATATATCATTTTATTTATAAAAAATGTCATAATCTCTTTTAATTTATAAAGTGAATAATGTCTTTTCAACATTGTAGAAAATTTCAAAGCTTATATTTTAAGATATTGAAATGTAATGAATGCGTCATAGCTTATCAGAGGGACTCTTTGTCAATAGCCAATAGGATTANTAGAGTCTCTCTGTCTCTTGAATCTCATCAACTTCAAGAAGATATGCAATGGTCCATTTCCAGCAGGTTCCATGGAGAGGCTTAGTCACCTCGAAGTCATTGCACTTCCCAAATTGATCACTTTATTGGAGGAACCAACTCAAAGAGTTATGCTTCGAAATCTCCAAGGCATTTTAATAGATGCATGCCCTCAATTACAGAATCTTTTTTCACTCTCAATGACTAGAGGTTTGGTAAAACTGAGAGATCTTGATATATACGATTGTGAAGCTATGCAAGAAGTCTTTTCAAATGAAAGAGAAAGTGGGATTGCTGCACAGAAGGTTACTTTCCCCAAACTAAACCATTTGAGACTTCAAAAGTTACCAAACCTTACTAGTTTTTGCCAAGGTGTTGAAGATATTGAGTTCCCGCAATTAAGATACTTGGAGATTACAAGCGCACCAAAGTTTAAGAGTTTCTGCCTTTCAGAGAGCTCAGATGATTTGGAAGGCCATTCTCTCTTTAACCAACAGGTATTCAGTAGTACTGTTATTTACTTCATTCTTTCATTTTTATCTCCGTCTAGCTAATGCCATGTTATTTGTTTTTGCAGGTCAAATTTGATTGCCTAAAGAGAATCACACTAAAAGGACTGGATGGAGTGACAGATATAGGGGGCTGCTCCTTTATTGAACTCGAAAGTTTGAGGATAGAGTCGTGCAACAATCTGACAAGGTTGTTTTCTCCCTCGGTTGCTAAGGCCTTTGCCAATCTCAAGGAAATGGAAATTGGTGACTGCCTGAAAATGGAAGAAGTAATTTCAAATGAGAGACGACAACAGCAACGAGACAGCAAAACACTGCTTCCCAAGCTGGAGAAGTTGAGAATAGCGCACCTACCTGAGCTCCGGGTCTTTTGGCAAGTGGAGCGTGATTTAGAGTTTCCATTGTTAAAGGATTTGGAGATCGACGATTGTCCTAAAATGAAAGCCTTTACTCATGGATCGCTCTACACTCCGAGCCTTAATCAGCTGATGATAAATCGGAAAATCATCAATGATCTGGACATCAATGTTGCCCTCCAACAATATGCACCCTGAAAGGTATCTAGCTTCTCCAATAACAAACATGATATCAATTCTTTTGCTTCATTGTTTCTCTTTTACCTCCCTTCCCTTCCCTTCCCTCAACTTTTTAACACTTCTCCATTCTTTTCATAATAGTACTAATTCCAGATACGATAATCGTGTTAGATAAACAAGGATGGAGCTAAACAGCTGTGGTTTTGATCATCTCCTGTACTCTCCTGGTTATGTTTGTAGCATGCCATATGCTCTCTCTCTCTCTCTCTCTCTCTCATTAATGATTTGTTTGTTCATAGAAGACAATAAATGTGTGCTCTACAATGAGAACAATGGTTGAACTTATACTGGGGCAATGTTGGTTTTGGAATCAGTACAGGAAAGTATGAGTTCTACTATGCGGACTCCCAAATTTTACTCCCTCAATCAAACTCTCTTATACAGCAAGTCAGCAAGTATGGATAGGGCGTCCTGTGGGTCCCATGAAAATTTGTCTGCATCAAAGATTTGAGAATATGGAGTAAAAGTTGGTAGTACATATCGTATTTTTCAACAAGTATTGTCATGTACAGAATGAAAAATGTTTGTGATTTTCTCCTTTCCCCTTCACCCTTTGCTTTATTGTTCATTATGGTCCTTTTGGGCTCTTTTTCCCACTTGATGGTGATGAATAATGTTAAAAACAAGTGTGGAGTGCATTATTATGTTAAGTTATGGTGATGAATTTAATCACTTTGTATTGTTTTTAACATGTCTCAATTAAGCAGTCGAGCATGTGGTTAAGTTAGGTCAATAACAAAACATATATAAAGATACGTCTAACCCACTCAACCCGACCTCGGAACTGTTAAAAACAATATAAAGTGGTTGTTCACTAACTGTTACATTACATGCCTAAATGGTTAGGAATGAGTATCTATCCAAGTGGAAACCCCATAAGAATTCCCTTGTAGCATTAAACAAGAAAGCACAACAACCATGGACTAAGTGAGATAGATACTAATTAAAGTAGTAATTGCTTGGTATTTTTAGAAGTATAAGTTATCCACTTATCTTCCCCTCTCCTAACCAAACAATCCATTTGATTTCCCACATTAGAAACGCCAATATTTTGGTTTGAATTTGTCCTCAGATTCTCACATGATGAGTGGTTCTCATATGAACCGGATTATATATATATATATATATAT
>CM008337.1:20996840-21008403 GCA_002525835.2 Ipomoea batatas | reverse complement strand
GGAATTCGATTCAGGGTAAATCCCATTTCTTAAGCAATTTCGCTCCCCGGGTGGTTATTGAATGTCAAAACTTATGCAGGATGGAATAACATTTTAGCAGGATTTTAGATTCTTTAGTTCTTATATCGTGGTGGTGGTGTAACAGCCCTTAATTACTACTCTAGTTTCGGAATTGTGAATTCCGGCCTCCCTGATCGAATCGAATTCATTGTTGCTTCTTGTTCTGTGTTTTTTTGCTAGGATTTGTGGGTACTAAATTTGGGAAACTTAGTTTTTTTTTTTTTTTTTGAAAAAATCTACAAGTGTAATTATGTTCTGGCCACTCTTGTGCTTTCTGTGTCAGCTTCTTTTTTATCTGTTGGCTACTAGTGATTTTGGCCTTGATGTCACATGCAATAATGTCCTAATCAGCCCCACTCATAATGTTGTCTAGTTTATGGATCAATGTGGTTCCTTTGAACCTTTTTTTTGTGCCTTGTTTCTAGTTTATGGAAGCACAAGTGTTTGACTATACTCGAAATCTCGAGTATTTCCCGTGTGGGGTGTGTTATGGTCCTCGTAGAGACAGACATTGGTTGCGGTAGCAACAATGCCAAAACGTGGACTATACGAGCAGTGAAGGGCTAAGAATAAGCGGGGAGGGCAAAGATGCAACGACAGAGTTCCTTGGCTATTTTCAGGAATCTCCTGCGTAGGAACTTTGTGGATTCTCTCGGGATTCTTAGTTTCGTCGTCTTGTAGATGGCTTGTAAATTGTGTGGTTTCATAGAGGACAGAAGTGTTTATTGGAGAAATCTTTGAGGAAGAGGAAGAGCAATAATGACTGCTGAATGTTAGTATGGTTTAATGTCTTAGAATGATGTATAATTTCTGGCTGTTCTTTTTGCTCCCTATGAGTGATCATCTCATTTCTCCTCCATATACTTAGTATAATCATAAAGTTTACTGAACTGTCATCTGCAAATCTATGTTGTGTTCATCTTCTTGTTGCTTAATCAAGTTTTGTTGAATAAACTCCCCTTGTTAGTTACTTTCTTCTCTTCCACTTGATACACATGTGTCACCGAGTTTTTGTTCGGTGTTCAGATATGCGTTAGTTTAGTTGAAACAAAACACATCATTCAATTTAGTACTATACCAGGCAAAAGGTAATCATAAATTTTTAGTTGAAGCAAAACATATTTTTCAACTGTGCAAGCCTCTTGATATGCACGTCATTGTGTTGTGCATTAAACTTTTAGTTGAAATGAAACGCATCATTCAATTTGATACCAAAATAAGATAAAATTTTAGTTGAAACAAAACACATCATTCAAGACTCTTCTTGATATGCATGTCATTGTATTTCTTCATCAGCTTAAACTTTTAATTAAACAAAACACATAATTCAGATACCAAACAGGCGAAAGGTAAACTTAACCCTTAATTGAGATAAAACACATCCTTGATGGAATTTTCGCAACAAATTTTAAACATTTTAGTTGAGATATAATACATCCTTAATGTAGATTTTAGGGCAAATCAAAGATTTTTGTGTATTTTATAATGTTTTCTTCCATAGGTTGCAGCAAAGGGTGATGTGTTGTGAAGAGATTGAGAGTGCAGAAGATAGAAGTCACTCACAAAAAGTCATTGAACAAAGTCAATATTTTACGCCTGGGATTCCTTGATTCAATCACACCAATCTCCACCATAGAAATTGCGCCTGACGGTTTGGAATATTTTTTATTTTTTATTTTTGTGAAAAGTACAACAATATGTTTTCATTCCAACATGTCTGATAACGACCTCGAAATTCAATACTCCATTAACAAAGAACAAAGAAATTATTTATTCTTAATTAAAGTGGAGTATCTAAGTTTAAAAAGAAAAAAAAATGTTAGCTTTCACAATCTTGTATCATCTTGCCTTCTAGGTGAAGTGCGTCTTATTACACTAACTAATAAAAAGCCACCACTGNTATATATATTCTTATTTAGTTAATATCCAAATCAAGAAAAAAGAAGATGCATGCATGAATAATGTGGTAAATTCAATTAATTTGCACTATTCAATGAATTTGAAAAATAAGATGCTAATCGTCAAACACTCCATACTTAAAATTTTAATTTACGGGAAAGCTTGTAGTACTCCGATCCACCTTTAAAGCTAATTTATATATACAGGTCAATTTAGATCATATGAGAACATATCTTTCTACAAAAAGTGCGAATGTAAAAGTGCACCAAGCAAAATAACAAAATGCATTCGGTTGTTAATTACACATCTGCATATCACAGGGTGTACATGTTATTGAGTATACTTTTATCTTACTCCTATATGAGTCACACTTGTGTTAGATCGTCTCACATATCCTTATTTGTAAGATGGGTCGTGTCGCATCAATATGAAAATGTAATACTTATACTGAAAAATGTAATACGAATTACTAATTAGGAATAAAGTATTTGTTACTCATAATGAAAATTGTAATACATTTGAGGCCAAATGTAATACCTTTACATTTTATGTAATAGTATTACATTTTTCATCAAAAATATTGCATTTTCCCTTATAAGTAATATTGGCAAGTGTTTGTTACTTATAAAGAAAAATGTAATACTTTTGAAGAAAAATATAATATTTTAAAATCAAAATGTAAAATTATTACATTTTTCTTCAAAAGTATTATACTTTCCCATATAAGTAATAAACATAATAAATATTTGATTCTTTATTAGTATTACATTTTTCAATATAAGTATTACGTTTAATCTTGACCCGACCCGTCTCACAAAAGTCTCACACAAGTTTTGCCGTCCTATATATATGGGTAGGTTTAATAAGAACATGTTATGCTTACATATTAAAGGTAGTGACTAATTTAATTCATTCATTTGGATAGATCAACCGTTAATGAGAACCGCGACAAATCGGTCGATGACCTAGGAAGTAGGAAAATATGTAACCAACATATTAAAAGGCTTGTTATTAAAGAAAAATAAAATTGGTCAAAAATATTATATTATTACATTATTTACACATGCTACTTATAAGATACGTATCTAATAAATCACGTAGCTTGGACCAAATCACCAAATGAAATGCCAGTAAAATGACAGAAGAGAAGGAATACATTCACACTATGATTAAATTATGGATTAGTGGTCCAAGCCTACATTTGACACATAACATATCAAATGGCCGGGTGCTGCCAATAATATACTCCATCAATAATTTTCATATCAAAGTTTTTTCAAACTCGAATATAATCACGATGAAAATGTAATTTATTCTTCTGACTATTCGAGAGTTTTCACTTTTAGTTCTCAAGTTCAAAAATAAATAAAATATGTTTACTAATTATTGAAAATGCGCCACTTTTTAAGACTAAAAGTAATGCATTCTCAGACCTTCCCCAATAAGGTGATTTTACACAAATTTTAAGAAAAAGTTAGATGAAGTGGAAGAAAGAAAGGGGAAGAAAGAGAAAAATGGGGATGCACGACAAATTAGGAGATTTTACACAAAAATTGGGACCCACTTGCAGAGAGAAAGGCGCCTGACTCTGTGTGAGGCCCCAATCTCGCGCCAAGGCGGGCAGAAGTGTAAACTTTTTATTTATTTATTTTTAACAGTTTTTATTTTGTACTTTTTCCTCCACCCAACTTTCTCTATATCCTAATCACACCTGCAAAATCCCCTCAAAAACTTCGCATTGTCGAGGAAGGTCTCAAAGAAATTTTACAATATAGTGTACTTTACAAAGTTGTAAGCATTATCATGTTTGACCAAAGATATATATGACTAGAGGAGAATACAACTTTATACAACACTAGATATTATACCTCATGAAATTGTAAAATATAATCTTCTTAAATGTGTACAAATATATGTTGAAAGGGAAATGACTTTCTCTTTTCTTGTCCTCATTTTCATCACCACTTTAAGCCTATTGGAATCAAGTCAAAAGAAGGACGAATGATAAGTCGAAAACGTAGATAATAATCTAGATTTGTGTATGCACCCAAAGTTCATTGGTGAAAGCGAAGATGTCCACCACAATGGTTCATGTTGTTCTCAAAGACAATGCATGTGGTACCAACGCATGCAAACCTTATATTCAATCCGGTCAAACACACTTGGCCAATCAACACGTGGCATAGTGAATTTGGAAACGTGGAAATTATTATTTTTAAATTAAATTATTGTCTTGTGGAAGCAAGCTAAGTAGATGGCGAGTACAAGAAACCACAAAGAAAGGTTAAGATAGAGCAATCTTTTTTGGATTTTTAGGTAAGTTTTTCTGAGGTGAAAAAGACATAGTATTGGAGAGCGAGAAAGTGGGAACACACTCGATAAGTGAAGGTTTTCTTTTTAGTTTTGCAGGGTAAAAAAAATGAAAATAGAAAACAGTTATGCTGGTGCGTATTTCACACACCAACTGTTCTCAGTGGGTGCATGTATAATGTATTATTGCACGCTCTTGCTGGGTATATAGAAATCAGTTCTATTAGTGCATATTTCGCACACCAACTGTTCTCAGTAAGTGCATGTATTGTACGCTCTTGCTGGGTATATAAACAATAACAATCGTTTTTTTTTTAACTCTTTTTCCGCTTTTACTCCTCTTTTTTACTCTGCAACAAAATTAAGTTTTGACCAAAAAAACCTCATTATTATCTTGTGGAAGGAAGCTAAGTAGATGGTGAGTACAAGAAACAAGAAAGAAAGGTTAAGAGTTTAAAAGATCATTTGGATGGTCAAGCAAGCCAAAAATATGGTCAAGATTTGGTGTGTTATCTTAATGTGATGCTTTTTGGAGTGATCCCTTTTGATATTTCTAGAGATTGAAAGTGGTCTTCTTGTACATCTATATATGGCGGTCCAACCCAATTATATATGCTTTTGCATTTCTTGTCATAGTAGAATAAGATAATACCTAATGTCATATGCATGCATCAATTTTTATATATCTATTTCAAGTATTTTTCATATAAAAACCACTCTTTATAATAACAGAAGTGCATCACATTACATAGTAGTTGATATTGTTTATTTTCATTAGTTATATAAAAATTAATTGATTATATTATGAATTAATAAAAAATTCATGGCCAAAGACCTTGTGATCTAGTGGCACTCGATTTACACTCTCACATGGAAGGGAGTGGGTTCGAGGCTCGCTTCAACAGGTTGAGAAAAAAATCACGCGGCAATAATCAAATTTGACGTGTTTTTATCAAAAATTTTTGACGACGTCGAGTGCTTTACAAAGTTTTTTTTTGAGCAAATACCAATTTTAGTCCCACGACTATTAGTAAAATGAAAATTTTAGTCCACATGTTTAATTCCTACCAATTTTGGTCCCACGACTATTGTTTTAGTACCAATTTTCATCCACGACTATTATTTTAGTACCAAAATTCATCGCGTCGGTCACCCATCCGTTTAAAACGTGCAAAAAATCTAAAATTGTTAATGGTATTTTCGTCATTTTCAACTTAATATCCCAATTTAAGCATAAATAAATGGATATAAGTCCTAAGATTGATCAAAATTCACAGTTTTCCTCCTCATTTGCTCAAAATTGTCATTTTGCTAATAGTCGTGGGACTAAAATTGTCATTAGAGATACATAAGGAAAGAATATAAATTATAGAACACAATTGGAGTATAACTTTATAAAATATATAGCCTTATAACTTCGATATTATAAAATTTTCACTTTTGTTGTTAAAGAATATCTTATACTTCGTAATTGTTATGGAAATTCTTATATGGTTATTAGCAATCTGTAAAGTCTTGCTTTTTCTAGTCTTATAATCATATNCCTCTCCAGCATTATCCATGCGGATTGATTTAATTGAATGGTCAGGAAAATGTGCTTGTAATCTTATTATCTGAGCAAGTAATCTCGCAAATGCCATATTACGAGATGATAATAAGCATACATGTGACCATCTAGTTGAAGCATCAATTAAGACCATAAAGTATTTAAATGGTCCACATGATGGATTTATAGGTCCACATATATCACCTTGAATTCGTTCCAGGAATGTAGGTGATTCAATACCAACTTTGGTTGGTGATGATGGCCTTATAATCAATTTCCCTTGAGAACATGCAGAACAGAATAATTCATTTCCTTGAAATATTTTATGCTTCTTCAAGGTATGGCCATATGTATTTTCAATAATCTTTCTCATCATCACATATCCAGGATGACCCAATCGGTCGTGCCAAATCTTAAATTCATTTAAGTCAGTAAACCTTTTGTTTACAATAAGATTAGTTTCAATGGCACTAATTTTTGTACAATACAAACCTTGTGGAAGAGCATGAAATTTTTCTAACACATATTTCTTTCCAGATATTGCCTTTGTAACTTGGAGGAATTCTTGATTCCTTTCCTCTATAGTCTCAACATGATATCCGTTATTTCGAATATCTTTAAAACTTAATAAATTTCTGTGAGACTTTGGAGAGAACAATGCATCTTCTATTATCAATTTTGTTCCTCTGGGCAATAATATATTGGCTCTTCCAGAACCCTCAATCATTTTTGCACTACCACATATTGTAGTGACAAATGCCTCATTCTTTTCCAAAAGGCAGAAATACTTTGTGTTTTTAAGAATTGTATGTGTGGTTGCACTATCCACAATACATACATCTTCTTCATTTGCCTTTGGTTTAATCACAAGTGATGATGTGCTCATTTTTGTTTCTATATAATAAAGCAAAGAAAATATATTTAATTAGAAACATTACATAGTAGTAAACAAAACAAACATATAGATAGATCTAATAGGCTTAAAGACAAAAACAACAACAGTACAACATATAGATATAATAAGTTTCAAAAGTAAATAACATCAATCTTTCTTCTCTATTGGCCCAAGGAAATCTTCCACATCCAAATATGTGATGTCAAAATCGTCATTCACAAGAACATTGTTGGATTCTATATTCTTTCCTTTCTCTTTCAGGGATGCTTGATAGAGATCCACAAGGTGCCTTGCAGTACGACAAGTGTGCTCCCAATGGCCAGTCATGCCACAACGATAACATGCGTTTTCAACATTTTTGGGAGGATTTCCATGCTTTTCCTTGTTATGTTTTGCACCATTATTTTCCCATTTTCGGTGGTAACTTTTGTTTTTGAAATTATAACCACCATGACGATTTTGTCCATGACCGGGATTATAACCATGGTTTCGTCCACGACCACGACCACGGCCACGGCCACGACCTCTTGTATTTTCATTGTGATATAACACACTATTCGCCTTAGGAAATGGGATAGAACCAGTAGGTCGTGCCTCGTGGTTTTTCATCAACAGCTCATTGTTTTGTTCAGCCACAAGGAAGCATGAAATTAATTGAGAATATTTGGAAAAACCCTTTTCTCTGTATTGCTGTTGAAGCACAATATTGGATGCATGAAAAGTAGAGAAGGTTTTCTCAAGCATATCCTCATCAGTGATTTTTTCTCCACATAATAACAACTGAGAGCTAATTTTGAACATAGCAGAATTATATTCGCTCACAGTTTTGAAATCTTGCAATCGCAAGTGAATCCAATCATATCGGGCCTTTGGGAGAATTACTGTTCTCTGATGATCATATCTTTCTTTCAACATTTTCCAGAGCTCAAGAGGCTCTTTCACTGTGAGATATTCATCTTTTAACCCTTGGTCAAGGTGATGGCGTATGAAAATCATCGCCTTTGCCTGATCTTGTATCGAGGCAGCATTACTCTCTTTAATAGTTTCACCAAGACCCTTTGCATTTAGATGCATTTCAACATCCAATGCCCAAGATAGATAATTTTTCCCAGATATATCAAGTCCAACAAATTCAAGATTTGCAAGATTTGACATATTTATGATATAAGATAAAATATTATGAAATATAGATATATATATATATATATATATATATAGTTTACCTTATATAATATTTGACTTGACTTCGAGACTTCGTGCTGATAACGTATTATGAGAATAATAATAATAATAATATTAATAAGAAGCAAAATAGCAGCAGCGAATCAGTAGGATGAGAGAATTTAGAGGATTGCTAATATTTCATATATCATGTGTGTACAAGAACAAAGAGATGATGGGGTATTTATAGTATCAGATTTAAGACTAAACAAATATAATATCTTGCATAAAGTAGACAAGTGTTAAGGCTAGTCTAGTTGGCTGATCAAAATGTAGCTTTGCCTTGTCATCCATGTGGTCATGTGTTCCATTCCTAGTAGCTGCTTTGGATCTTGTAGTTATCCTTTTGAAAGCTGAGGACCGCCATCCCATATAATAATATTCATTATTTACAAATAATTTATGCTTATAGATGAAGTAGCTTGATGGACAAAGCTTCATCTTTTGCATATGAGGTTAAGGGTTCAAAACTCAACTTAGACATCCACATTTCTTTTTGTTTCACAACATTATTTTCTTAATAAGCCCAATACTTTTCGCCTTAAAGAAACTTAGGGACGAATGTTGGGGAAAACCGAAAATGCAAGTAGGTCTGTCGACCGAACTAGTTATTGGTTTGACCAATCATTATTGCATGGACCATAGTCCACACAACTGTGTGGACCAAAATTAAAAAGTACATTATTTTTGTACTGAAGGTACATTATTATTGTACTGTAGGTACATTATTTTAGCGTACATTATTTTTGTACTGAATGTACATTATTTGATATATAATATCAAATAATGGTATATATCAAATAATGTACCTACAATACAAAAATAATGTACCTTCAATATAAAAATAATGTAGTTTTTATTTTTGGTCCACACAGCTGTATGGACCATGGTACATGCAATAATTTGCCTGGTTTGACAATTTGGGCAAGACGCTCTCAAGAAAGGCTCGCCACACGCTATCATGACCTGAGAAGAGATACTAGTTCCATACCGAGAATCGCGAACAAGAGTTGTAAATAATTCAATACCTAGTTGGGACATAAGTAAAACGTCTAGTGGTAACCAGTTTTAGGAAGGTAACCCTAAGCAAAAAGTATAAATAGAATTTTGAAGAGAGAGAGAGGGGATTTTGTACTTTTGTTGGGGGGGGCGCAAATTATATCATGGACCGTGGTCCACAAAGCATTGTGGACCAAGGGCTGAAACGACGTCGTTTTGTTAATTTCCTATTCGTTAGATTTTAGACGGCGCTGTTAACTATCACTGGCGGCAATTTTCCTTCTTTCAGCTTTCGTTGTTTCCTTTTTCAGTTCGATCTAATTTTTCTTGTTCGCAAAGGGAGCAGAGGAGATTACATTTGTTCATCGCGATTTGAGTTCACTATTTCGCAAATTATGGGAGAGATGTTAGGTAGAAGCAATCTTATTGATGATATTGATTTGAATGCGTTGATTGTTGAAGATTACAGTTCATCGACTNATATATATATATATATATATATATTAAAATTACATTATTTGTGTACTGAAAATATCTTATTAGAAACAATATTATTTGAGTATTGAGTTTACATTATTTTGTATATAATCAAATAATATACATTTAATATATAAACAATAGGAATAAGGTTTAAATTGTCAACTGAACGTAACCTGAAAGTGCAATTTGGCCACTGAACGAAAAAAATGTGCAATTAGGCCACTTAACACTCCAAATGCATACAATTTCACCTGATAGCAGGTTACCTTCCATTTCATCAGGTTGCCTGCTTACATGAATGGTGAGTTGACATTTTAAAATATTTTTTTAATAATAAAATTAAAAATTAAAAATTAAAAATTAATTGAAAATATTAAAAAATTAATATTAAAAAATATTAATATTAAAAAATATTTAAAAATTAATAATTTTAAATTTTTAACTTTAATTTTTAATATTATTAAATAATAAACTTTAAAAATAAAAATTAATTAAAAATATTAAAATATTAATATTAAAATATTTAAAAATATTTAAAAATTAATATTTTTTAATTTTTAATTTTTAATTTTTTATTTATTATTAAAAAATTATTTTAAAATGCTACATCACCATCCATGTAAGCAAGCAACCTGATAAAATGGAAGGTAACATGGTGAAATTGCATGCATTTAGAGTGTTTAGTGGCCTAATTGCACATTTTTTTTCGTTCAGTGACCTAATTGCACTTTCAGAATACGTTCAGTGGCCAATTTGAACCTTATTCCTAAATAATATACAGTATATTAAAAATGATAATTCTATTCATGGTCCCAAAAAAATTGCCATAATTGCCCACAGTTGAACAGCCACTTGGATGGAAGTGAAAAGCATAAGACTCTGCCCATAATATCACGTAATCCACAGTATTCCCAGAAAAGCTTTAAAAGGTATTCTTTAGTTTATCAATTCAATAATCAGATCAAATCCACAATTACGAGGAGGGTTCAGGGTTGTATACATATAATAATATACAGGCACGCTGAATTCAATTTTTAAGTTGTGAATTGAATGTCAAAACCATTAATGAAATCAATCACTTGGTGCCAAAAACCCACTACGTAACCATTTCAAACTCACAAAACTCTCCCTCTCAAATACATTAGTAATCCATATAAATACCATGCAGGGCTCCTCATCATTTCCTCACACCAAAACACCAAAACCAAAACCATTTCAACAAACCAAATTTCAGAATGAAGACTACTCCATTATTATTCCTCTCTATCTTTCTATTCTCCGCATTGCTTTGCAAAGCAAGAGAGGCTCCAAACCCGGTGCTCGACATCAACGGGAAGATCCTCCGAGCAAGTGACAAGTACTATGTCGTACCACTTCAACAGGACCAGGGTGGTGGGCACCTAACTTCGCGTAAAAGCCATAGATGCCCTTGGAGTGTGGTTCAAGATCCCGCTTATTGGTGGGGCAACACGATTCAGTTCTACCCGGTAAATTCAAAAAAAGGCGTGATCCGTGAATGGACTGACCTCAACATCGAATTTCCAGACATCTCCACGGGATGCCCCGAATCTAATGTTTGGACAATAACTGGCGATCTCTCGTCATATGATGGGAGTCATTACATAACAACTGGTGGAGAAATAGGAAACCCTGGTGAACAAACTCTAGGCAATTGGATCAAGATTGTGAAAACAACGAACGCCTACAAGCTAATGTTCTGTCCAGATGTGTGCAATTACTGTCATACGTGTGCAGAGATGTTGGCATTTCTGTGGAAGGAGGACACAGGCGTTTGGTTCTTAGCGATGTCCCTCTTGAAATCACCTTTAGGAAGGCATAATGAATAATATAGTGCGTACTTAAATCAATAAATGTGTACTTCCGCCTAAAAGGGGATCATGAAATGTAATAAAACTTTCAACTCTGCAGTATTCTCGTTTCATACAATCATACGATATGATATTCTTTAAGGCTATTACTTTAACCTGGTTATTTTCATGCAATTGTTAATTTATACATTGGATCATGGTCATAGTGATATGTGGACGTCAAATGAAACTGTAATATAATTAAAGGCTAAAGTGTCATTCCGCACCTGAACTATATTGGATTATTCATGTCGCACCTTCAACTTTCACAAGGTCCATTTCGAT
>CM008337.1:20977503-20988346 GCA_002525835.2 Ipomoea batatas | reverse complement strand
AGATGAATTCTCGGTAGAAAATAATCTAAATCCCATAATTTCTGAAACCAAAAATTTATTCCAGTCTAATCCTCAAAATTGGGCTAGGTTCGGTACACCGCGAAATTTTGCGATGTTACGATCACAACAAATTTTCACCCTTATACTCCGTCCAATTTCAACTTAACTAAGCAGGAAGTTCATACTTAGTCCTAATATGCATAATCATCCATTTCCTAAGGAAATCCGAACTGAAAATTCGTCCTCAAGAATTTTACGGTTCGTGACCAGCACGAACGATCGCAACTTAATAACAACTATACTTCCTTATAAAAATTCCTTTGAAGCATTTGAAGATCATAACTTATGAATGTCAATGCCTTATAATAAAATAATAATGTTAGGAAAATACCGGGTATTACATTGTTTTTTAATCTGGGACTTGAGGAAATGGTGTGGCCTTCCAACAGAGGCAGATACAGACACAAAACAAGCACTACCAGCAGATGCAGACACAAAAGAAGCAGGAACAGACTGACCAGCAGAATAATCATCAAATAACTCATTCAAACCAGCAAAAACTTTATCAAAGTATGGTTTACCTTTCTACTCACCATACATATGATTAATTTGAACATGCATATACTCTAATTTATCTCTGGGGTCTAGAATGTTTGCAAAGAAAATCATAAGATTCATATTGTCTATTTCACCCCAATACTTCTCAAATTTTGCTTTCATATTTTTCCCCATATGACTCACTGCCCCACTAAATTCCACCATTCCATATAATAGACAATACAAATCAAAAATCTCACTGAAAAATGTTTTAGCTGTCACATATAAAGATCCAAAAATGCTGACTTTCATATCATAAAAACATTTGAATAACTGCACCAAACAGCCCACAGAATCCCATTTCATAAAATCAGGCACAGAATCACCCAAGTCAAATTTGAAAGAACTATCAAACTCTTCAAAAGATTCAAAGACTTTTTGATAAGTCAAAGTAGATTGTAACATCAAAAAGTAGAGTTCCATCTGGTTGGAACATCTAGACACGAAGAAGAACTTTGCTCAATTCCTAACAAATCAGCCAAGTCCATATACTTCTTTAGCCTAGTAGGTGAATTCCTAACATATTTGACAGCCTCCCTCACCTTTTTAACAGAACTATCACACTCCTTCAAGCCATCTTGAACAACCAAGTTAAGGATATGGGCAATGCATATCATGTGAATATACTTAGCCTTCACATTTGATGTTCCCCAAGAAACTATTTCTTTCTTTAGAAACCCCATAGCAGTGTCATTAGATGAGGCATTATCCACAGTTACACTAACAACACTCCTAAGCCCCCACTCTAGCAAACATGCTTCTAGGGCTTTTGCAAGATATTCCCCTTTGTGAGAGGCAACAAGGACAAATGTTATGATTTTTTTATACAGCTTCCACTCATAATCAATGAAATGGGCAACCACTACCATGTAGTTAATTTTTTGGATGGATGTCCAAGAATCAGTGGTAATACTAACCCTATGACTGCTTTCCCTTAAAAATGCATTCAATTTAAGTTTCTCCTCTTCATAGACCACTAGGATGTCCCTACTTATAGTCCATCTAGATGGAACTATAAACCTAGGGCATGAAACAACAATAAACCTCCTGAAACCTATTCCCTCCACAAACCTAAAAGCCAGTTCATCTATGTTTATCATTTCAACCAAGGTCCTCCTAATTGACTCTTGATTAAATACCCATGCCGCTATTTCTCCCACAGTAGGTTGAAATGAATCAGAGGTAGTAACTGCTTAAAAGGTTAAAAGGGATTGCCTAGTATCCTTGGAGTGAGGATATTTCAAACAGCTTAGCATATGGTTTCTTAAGGATGAAGTACCATGTTTCTTGGACTCACACTGATATATTTTTGCATAGTAAACACACTTCCCTTTTATAGTAATTCCATTATTGTTAGTTATTCTCACAAAATGATCCCATACTTTGGATTTGGCATCAACCTGTTTCCTTTTCTTCTCAGAAACTGCAGTAGGATGTTGCTCATTTTGTTGATTATTAGCCTCAATAGTTTGGGCTTCCACCATTGTAGGTTCCTCAATTGAAAAATTGGGAGGTTGACTACCAGGCATACTGATATTTTCCCTCTAAAACATGGCTAAGTATCAATACACATAGTAGGATTCATATGCAAGAATAATGAACTCTTAGACAGACAGGCAGCCAATCCAGCCATACAATTACATATAAAGTTCCAGAATCAGACACATTTTGTGTCATCATTTTCCAAGAACACATAATTATTTTACTAGGGTTTGCAATAAACATGCAACGAGTCAGTGCTCCCACCAGAATATCACAGAACATCACAAAATATGCTTGAAATCAATTTTATCAAACTAGGGTTTGCAATAAACATGCAACGAGTTAGTGCTCCCACCAAAATATCACAAAATCGTTAAGAAATCAATTTTATTAAACTAGAATTTTCAATAAACAAGCAACGAGTCAGTGCTCCCACCAGAATATCACAAAATCGCTAAGAAATCAAATATATTAAACTAGGGTTTGAAGACCTACTTCTTTTCTCACAAATACCCCGGAGAGCAAGGGCTTCTAGAACATATATCACCACTCAAAGTCTCGAACAGTCGAACGGTCCACCGTCTAGTCGTCCACCACAGCCTACACCACCAGTCTACCACTACGGCCTACGGGCTTCCACCAGTCGAACACTCGAACAGAACCAACGGGGCAATGGGCAATGGGCACTGGGTGGAAGTCGTCGAGTCGAGAACTTAGAGAGTCAGAGACTCAGAGTCTCACACAGTCACACACTCACACTCTCAGAAGTCAGAAATTGGAATTGAAGAACGAGAGGAGTTGAGAACGACTGAACAAGAGATTAGAGAACGAGAAGAGAGTAGAGAGAACTTAGAGAAGAAAACCCTATCTGAGAGATCACAACTGCGCAAATGAAGAGAGGCGGGAGTCTCAATCGTTATCAACGCATATATATACTATAACTCGAAACGACGTCGTATAGCACACCCTAAACCTAACCCTATTTTTAATCGGATAATCGGGCTGGTCGGACGCGAATTTGGACCCCTACCCGAAACCGCTAAACCGATGTCGTTTTGCATGCACGGCTCGGTTTTAAGGGTTCGGGTTCGACCCGATTCGGCTTGGCTTGATCGGACTGTAGTTCAGTCGGTTTTTTCGGGTTTTTCGATTTTTGCACAGCCCAAAGATCGGCGATAGGAATTTTGAGTAATTTGTTTCTCAAGCACAAAGTAATAACTATTGTATGGGAAATCTACCCCAAACAAAGGGTTTGGAGACTACAATAATGAAAGCACTAAGAAGGAAATATGATTCCTATTGTGTTCTATTTATTTGGACAGTATGGAAACAACTATTTTTCATTCAAATTTGAAAATAAAGATCAAAGCATAAAACACATAAATTGGGTTAATATCAATTTTTTGATTGTTTATTTCACCATATTGCTTTGTCTTTTAACTTCCTTCTCGGCAACCACATAGTACATAGAACACATATGCTAGATTACTAGCAAGAATTTGATTTTCAAGTTCTCAGCTCCCCTTACCTACTGTATGATCCAGTGGCGGATCCAGCATGGGGGCAGTGGGGGCAGCTACCCCCACTCACCCCACCCCACCCCACCCCCATCCCATATATAGCCCTTGTATGTATATATGTATGCATAGTATATGTTTAGATATAAGTATAAGAAAACATATAAAAGTAAGCAATTGATTAGCTGGCCGAGTTGGTTGATGTGCGTTTGTGCTTACTAAAGGTTGAGGGTTTGAATCCTGAAGCATTCATCCTCCTCTGCGTTATTTTATTAAATTAATTATGTCAAAAATTTAATAATGAGATTTGTAATTTATAATGTGTTTTCTATTTGAATTATTTTATTAAATTAATTATGTTTCGTATATTGTTACTAATATTTTTATAAAATTTTGATGTGTTTTATTTTTTGTCCATATCCAACAATATTTATGATTATATTCTTTTTAAGTGTTTTATTTTTTAAACTACCTCCGCCCCCATTGAAAATTTTTTCTGGCTCCGCCACTGGTATGATCTATTATGCTTTGGGATGAGCAAAATTGGCATTGATCCGCTTCAGCAAAATGAACAGTCCTTCAATCCTTGCCTTTCATGAAGCACATTATATTGTAGTGTGTGCAAAGAACCTGATGGGCACAAGGGAGGAAAACTACTAATTTTGCCTCTGCCAAGCACATAACGCATCTCCATTCGCGTTTTATGCTTCCATGCTGACTTGAGCTTTCCCTCACAGCAGTCATTTTTAGTGCAGAGATTTCAGCCGTTAGCTTCTTCATTCAATTCGTTCCTCAAACTTGTGCTTGTTTTCTTTTATCATTGCCCTTAGATGATCCTCCTCAGCTTTTGCCAGCTCCTTCATTTGTGTTCTTTCCCTCCTTAGTGCTTAATCTTCTAGAGAATCTTTGCCTTCTCTCTCTCCTCATGTTGGTGAAGAACCTGAAACTTCACTTTTATACACTAATAAACCACCAAATTTTCTCTTATAAAAACAAATGCATGCGATTAAGTAAACATATATGCATAAATAGCCATGTCAATTACAAGAAAAATATAATCTGAGGAATGGAAGCGTATATACCTCAAACTCGCTTTGGCGTCTTCTAGCTTTCTGTATTTGCGCCTACAAGTTAGTAGTGTTTGTTAATTAAAACCTTTATGCGCTTCAGCGCTTATAACTTGAATGCAGAAGCACAATTAACAATGAATCGCATGTAAATCAAATTAATCAACTAAACAATGTTTATGATCATGGATCTTTAATTAAAATAAGAATAAGGATAAACACTTACTTGATTCCATGTAATCTCTAACTTGAATAATCAAGAATGCTTCACCTCTCTGATCTGTATGCCTTAATCACCTTCTGATGATATGGAGACTAGAAAACTCAGAGACTAGAAACCTATGATTGGAAAACCATATGATCCTTAGAGTTTTCCTAGGTATTTATAGATGTGATGAGAAACCCTCTTTCAAGAGAAATAGGAAACCTCATTTTAGGAATAGAAATCCCTTTAGGAATGTCAAACCTCCTTTTAGGAGAGCCCATATTCTTTTTCCATTATACATCTTTTAACCCTTATAGACTTAAATTTAACAGAATGAGAGGGAGGGAATTTTACCAAGTAATTCCGCCTTTATATATCACTAATCATCAACGTGAGTCTCTTATGAAATTGCAACCTTTATTATATAAATCAATGTTAGGAAATAATTATTTCTAACAGTGTTACCCTTCAGAGATGCAAGCTCTCCCTGCAGAGAGCTTATCCCCACCTCCAATGTTCGACACAACTCCTGCTCTCTTAGTTTGGCTTCCTACACATTTTTAGAAGACTGCTCTGAAATTAGTTTTGACTCTGCAAGCCCTTTCTTAAGCATGGTGTTCGCCTCCTCCAATATAATGCCTTGATTTGCCTGAATTATTTATTAATATAAAAAAATTAGTATATATTCACATCATAGAGCAGATGCAAATTTTTAAAATGTACACTCACCCCTAGGTGAGTTGTAAAATTACAAGAATGGAACAACAATGAATGAAATAAATTAATTTCAAACTACTTCGGGTCAAGATTATCACTAAATTACACATAACAAAACTCTATTCAAATATATGCCCCGCATTTACTACACAATAAAATTAAATGCGGCCAAGTCTTTTATTACACTTTGCTTTGGCATACTCTCAAAGGTGAAAATGAGAAAGTTTTTAATGTCAAGGGTGAAAATGGGAACGCTTTTAATGTAAAAGGATTCAGATTGCATTAATTAAGACCAGGCCACATTCAAAATCATTTATTATTTAGCATCAAGAAGCAACTAATTTCAAACAAACTATAGAAATTTACTTTACATTATAATTTCTTGGTTTTAATTGTATCCATGAATACTACTTTTTCTCTCTATATTTATGAATGACAATTAAAATTTAAATTCAAGTTTATCATCTATAAAATATCTAGCTTACTTGTGATCATGAGTTCAAACTTCCGAACGTAACATTACTAGAAGGCCATATATAGTATAATATAAAAATAAAGAGTTAATTCCATTTTTGGTCTTAGATTTATAGGTGACAATCCGCTTTTAGTCTTTTTTTTTTCAAAACATTCACTTTTGGCCCTATTATTATTATGGCATGACCATTTTTGGTCCTCTATCAACAAAACAGTTTAAATTTCATATAATACAAGGGCATTTTGGTCTTCAGGTATGGATTTTTTCAAAACAACAAACATAAAAAATATTGCCGGTCAACTTACTTTGTATAAAAAAAGATCGAAAGGTCCTTATATTCAACTGCATTTCAATGATTTTTTTGACGGAGGACCAAAAATGGCCATGTATAATACTAGGAACAAAAAAGGGATGTTTTGATAAAAAGAGACTAAAAGTAGATTGTCACATATAAATCTAGGACCAAAAATGGAATTAACTCTAAAAATAAATATAATATGTAAACATATACAGGAAAGAACTATAAACACATACATGGTATAATCCAAACCACAGATATTCATTTAAGTCAGGCCAGCTCACATATGGATCAATTTGTTGGGTGATACTAATTGATTGATCGTGATAGATTTTAAAATTAATACATATCACATGTTTAAATTGAATGTATATATACATAAACTAAACACACACCATGCATATAAATTTTTGTCCGCCCAATATTTTAACTATTAATTTTAATTTTGAATGAATGAAATTTATTTAAATTTTGATAAATATGTATTTCTCTAAAATTTTTGAACAATTAAATTATTATGTTATAATATTTATATTATATTAATTTTTATTATGGATTTTGAACTTTAATTTATTTTATATTATTTGAATTTTTATTAAGATGAAAAACAATTTATATTGGAAGTGATGAAATTTTAAAAGGTACACTAACTTTTAAGTGGGGTTAGGGTGAGTGGTGAATTACAATAATAACTACCGGGGCCGGTGAATCTATACTATATATAAAAGTAAAAATCCTCCTATTTTATTTTCCAACCCAAACTTTTAATCAATTAATTAAATATTTTATTGGTCAAATAATTAATAAAGCTTATTTGGTAAGAAAATGTAAAATGAAAATTAACTAATATCTATTAATTGGTAATATTGCATGTTTCTATCAATACTATTAATAAAAGTAAAATCTCTCCTTTCAATTTTCTTGCACAAACTAATATTATTAATTAATTGGTAAAAAAAACTAATAACGTTTAATTGGTAACAAAATTTTACTTATCAAATTATGAGAATAATTAAATCATTATCATTGTGAGAATAATGGAAACAAATTTTGCGTAATTTTATAAGAAAAAATAATTTATTAATTATTATTTACACTAATAATAATAATTTGAATACTTATCTATACTTCTATATCTATACTACTATTAATAAAAATAAAATCGTCCTTTGTGAAATTCTCGCCTAAACAATAGTAAAGATAAAATGAAAAAAGAAAACTAATTTTACTAATTAATTGAAAATATAAAAAGATCCTAATAGAAAAGAAAACGAAAATTAGGCAAATTAAAAAAGGAAAAGGATATTACTAATTGACTAAAAATTATTTTTAAAAAATAATTATACTTTCCTTTTGAAAACTTTAAATTATTTAAACTTTAAAAAAATTAATTAAACATGAGTTGTTAGATTTTTTATAATAATTAAAATTAATTCAGTCAAATATGGAGGAGGAAGAAAACACTAAATGTGATATGGTGAAAATGAATATACTTAAGTTATAAAAGTATAATTGCACATATATTAGTGTAACTGACTAATATAATTGCCTAATACTTATTATTGTAATTAAGATAAACATTAGTCGTTGAATATATTTTTATAATGATTATAATTAAATTATTTATCATTTTTTCCATATTTGTTTTTTTAAATAAAGAAGCTAATTCATTAATCATAGGCTGAAACGTTTACAATAAAGATCGATGGAATGGTCAAACATTCCTTACAGTCAGACATAGAAACAATTTCCCTAGCATAGAAAACTTGATTCGCAGACTGTTTCACAAATTTGAAGCTGAATTCTTTGAACGAGCTTAAAGCTTCTTTAATGATTTGGTCAAACGTACCCAAGACTGACACTGGTTGAATAATCTTGCACACCACCTGAGTATCTATTTCCATTCTTCTATCCATTGACAATATTTACATTGGGCTGAACTGCATATCATAGTTCATAGGAGTCTCTTTCTCATTGTCATGTTTGTCACCAGGATGAGATTCACGTACGTTGTGACTAGTTTTATCGTTTCATGCATTATGAAAAAAGAACTCGCCAAGTAAACGACAGGAAGAAACTCGACAAAACAATGAGAGGAAAAACACAAAAACTACAAACAAAATTAAACCAATAAAACAAAGCAAAAGGAAACAACAGTGCGAAAATAAGAGAGTAAGTGAGTAATGACTGGTAGCGGTGGAGATGGAGGAGAAAACAGTGAATGCAGAAAAGACAATGAAGATGGACGCTGCCTGAGGTGGAGATAGCACCAGGGAAAGACGATTGGACGCCGCCTCCGATCCGCTTGCTTCACGGAGGCGACAGCCGTGAAGAAAACAATAGAGGAGAGAAACTCAGTAGGGTTTGCGGTCGTTAGGTTGCATTTGTTGTTGAATCCCCATATTTGTTTTAGTAATAATATAATTACATAAGTCATATTACATATCGATCTTTTTAAGATAATTATAGACAAACAAGTCATATATTATTCGATTAATTGAGTAATACTTTTGCACTAATCTTATAATCAAATAAATGTATATGTTCAATATTAGAATTTTTTATAATTTCATCTTTATTTTTATTATCTAAATATACAATAAAAAATGTAACTATGCATCGCATGGGTAATTGAACAATTATTTGCTCTAATTCAAGCAAGGAAAGCATCAAAAAACATAATCGATCCAACCAATTTCATCAATTGAAAATACTAGTTACAATAATAACTTATGGGGCCACAGGATCCCGGGGGACCCATTTTATGGGAAAGTATTGAAAATATTAAAGAAAATACAACCAACAAGATTCAAACCCACATCCTCAAGCATAACATCACTAATTCTACCACTAAACCACTCAAGATCTTATGTATTAAAGGGCAGGAAGCTCCATTTATGCATAGGAGTGCACTGGAAACAAAGTAATGGGGAGACACGTGTGTGTGGCCAAGAATGAAGGCTGTCAGGTGCGGTCCATTTGCCAACGATCCGTGATCCCTAAAACAATATAAATAGGGTGCCTTCTCTCACCTTAAAGGGCATCCCTTAGTTTATAACTTCCTTTCTAGCTAAATGGGTTGAGCCTTCTTTTTCTTATCGGCACGCTAGGGTTCGAGTCTTGTTGGTAACATACATAGTTCTATTTTATTTATTATTTTTGGCTAAAGTGTAATTCCGCACCCTAAACCTAAACCGATTCTTCATATCACACCCTAACCTTTCATAATTATTGTTTGAATGCATAAACCATAAAAAAAAAAATTTCGCCTAGACTTTTTACAGGTTGCTTTCAAGTTATAGGTAATAACTTGCTGATGTGAAGGTGATTTCTTATTGACGTGTTTTAGTTTGCAAAGGTGGCAGCCATTTCGTAACTTTAATTCAATTTCATCAAAATAAACCCAAAATCTGCCTTTATTCCCTCGATTTGAGGACGGAAACTCAAATCCTAACTAAATCCAACTCGCTCAAATCGCTGAAAATCATACATTCGTTCATGCATTCAAGACGGATGAGTCAGGTGGTGCTACGTCGGTGCCATCGTGGTGGCAGGCGGCAGGCGGCGTTCTGGCGACCAGAGTGTCGCCGGATTCTAAAAATTCCATAAAATATTCATAAATCAATCTGAAGGTGTAGAATTCGCATATGAATGTTCCGGTTGCAGAAAAACATCTAGGTCTCGACGAAGATGTAAATGTTCAAAATCAAATTTTAAAATAATTAGTAACTCATAATAATCGGCAGAAGCAATCAACATCACCAGTTAAATATTATAACCCATCATTGCAATTAACATATTCACTCAATACTAAACACTATACTTAGAATCATAATAAAGCATTAGAAATTGCAACTAAGGGTGTGTTTGGAAAGCAGAAAAATGACTTCTAGAAAATGAGTCATTTTCCAGAAAATCAATTCATTTTCCGTGTTTGGATGTATTCTGAAAAACTGTCTTTGGGTGTTTGGTTCGTTTTCTAGAAAATGGGTAGAATTGTATAATTATATATATTTTTATTCTATTTAAAATATTAAAATTATTATAATAAAATAAAAATAATATTTTAAATCACAAAATTTATCTTCAAACAAAAAAGTAACAAAATTTTAAAAAATAATAATAATAAAAAAAAACCACCCCTTGTTTCGCCGAAAACCAGCAGCTCTGGTTTCCGCAGCGGAAACTCCAGCGCCGAAAACCAGAGCACTGTTGCTCTAGTTTCTAGCGCCGGAAACCATAGCCTGTCGACCAGGCAGTGTATGATTTTCCGCCATTTTGGCCTCATTTTCCCCGTCAATGAAAATCATTTTTCGTTGACTGGGTTTTCCAAGGGTTTCCAAACATGGGAAACCCGGAAAATGATTTCCATTTTCCGAGTTTCCAAACACACCCTAAGTTGAAATTGAAAGAAAACATTGTAACCCATCATTGCAATTAACAAAAAAAAATATTGTACTTAGAATCATAATAAGGCATTAGGAA
>CM008337.1:20922834-20934886 GCA_002525835.2 Ipomoea batatas | reverse complement strand
TTTCTGTAGGCATATATAAAATCACATAACTAGAAAACATAATGTTATGCTAGTGAACAATTATGCATGAAATTCAATAAGCTCATAAATAAATTGTACACCATAATAGCAATTTAAAAGAGCTATAAAATTATTATTCAAATAATAACATAAATCCAAAACTTGAAGGATCATAAAATTTGAATAATAATAATAATCTATAATAACTATATACTTTTCACAATTGAAAAGTTTTAACTTGTATGCCCAATACAAAAAGATTCAATGCATATAGTAAACTTTACGAGAACTAGCCTTAAAATTGTAAATTCTAATCATATCAGAACCATATGATATGTCGACATTTACAAAATAGATTCTCACGAAACAAATTGCATAATTTAAATCATAATATTATGCACTTAATTTAATTATATGCATAAAACAAACTCATTAAAAATATGAATATAAAATCAAATATTCATACTCAATCAAAGCGGGCATCACAAACCAGAAACAATAATGATAACAATGTTACGACATATTGATTCCTCAGTTCAAAGATCGATTACCGTTATTACTGAAATAACACTTATGTAACAGTAATATCTGAACAATCAATTTCCTCAATCGTAACTCCTGATATTTGATAGTAATAACTATAAAATGTTACAAAATGTTATCATTATTAACACATATATTTTGGATCCAAAAACCATATTGTTTCAAAATTATGATTTCAAATCATACTATTAAAATCCAAAACTAATGATGATAGTAACGGTGCAAATCATTGATCCATCGAAAAAATCGATAATCGTTATTACTATAATAATTCTAATAATTATTACATAGTAGTAATAACGGAATAATCAATTACTTTAATCGTAACCGAACAACATTCAGTAATAATAATAATTATTATCATTATTATTAAATGTTACAAAATATCATCATTATTACTCTAAATTTTGGATAAGCAAATTCAAAGGAATTTGAAAATATGATTCTCAAAATCATAATCAAAAATATTATGGCAAGACTAAAAATAATATCCAATAGTCATAAACACACAAGCTTTTTCCAAATTGCGATACAAAATCACACTCCATAATTAAAATATTATCAAATTATGACAAAAAAAAAAATTCAATGAATAGTCATAATCATCACATAATATTATAATAATTAGGAGATTTGAAATGGAAAAAACAAATTGCTAGAACCGCAAGCCTTTAATATTTTTCGGGAAAAATTTTAAAACTTAATAAAATTAAAATCCGAAAAACTTTAATGTTGAAAAATGTAAAAACTAATAATTTTCAACTTTTATTAACTGATATAAAGGCATAATTAAAAGCGGTTTTGGACTAAAACTTTATTGATGTTATTAACATAATAACAACAATTAGTCACAAAAACTAGCAATTTAACCTTTATTGCCAACAATATACTAATATGATAACAATTGGTCCTAAAAAACTTGTTCAATTACCACTAATATTATTATTCAATGGTGGAAATCATACTTTAATGACCCAGTAAGTCTCAAATAGCTTGTTCAAATAGGTTTTGAAGCCCCAAGAAGACAAAGTATGTCAAAAATTGAAGGAAAACCAAACTAGCTACTTTATTGGGTCACAATGAATCCAAAAAAATGAATAATATTTCAAAAAGAATTTATAAGCTAATAATATGATAAATACACCTTTAAAACATGCTTTTCTAAATGCATAAGTATAACTATAAAATAATTATAAATATGCAAAGCATGATAGTATTATGCATATTAATATATTATTAACCTATATATTCAAAATAAAATGCAATACTTCAAGCAATTTATTACACACTGCAATATTAAATTAAAATTCATAGAACAAATTATCATTTGTCTAAATATGAATAATAATTTAATGATTAATTATGGTAAAAGCAAATGAACAATTAAGCTAGAAAAAATCCAAATATGATGATGGAAAAATACTTAAGCAAGCCTAAAAGCCAGAGAAGGCCCATTTATTATTATAATAAGTGAGCTCATTATTTAAAGCAAATCCATATGCCTTAAACAACTAAATAGGCCCAATTATAACAATAATTTTTTTATTTTTTATTTTTTTTTAATAATGGTCCAGGTCTGGCCGAATTGGGCCAGACCTAGCACAAACCAAAACCATCATCTTAATAACTTAAAGACCCAAATAAACAAAACCCTAGCAGCTTCATTGAACAACCAAGGCCAAAAACAAATAGTTGTTGTCTTACCGAGAGGGGAGAGAGATCGACGGAAGACGTCCCGGTCGGAGCCGCCGCCCACCACCGTCGCCCAAGCGCCGCCAGTCCGAGAGGGGAGAGTGATCGGCGGAAGCAGTCCCGGCCGTAGCCGCCGCCCACCACCGTTGCCCGAGTGTCGCCAATCCTCCATCACCAGCGCCACGTCCGTCGTCCGTTCTCACCGCGATGCCACCCGATCCCTCTCGCCGTCGACTGGAGATTGAGGAGCAGCGACATCACCATCCCCTCGGTCGCCGGCGAAACCCAGACGCAGCAGCGGCAACCTTGGAAAGCCAGTCGCGTCACTGCATCGTCCGCCGTCCGCGGCTTCCAGCCTCGTCGTCTCATCGAACCCTCTTTCCTTCGCCATCGCCGGCGTCCGCCGTTGCAGCCGCCATCGCCGCCGTTGCAGACCAGGAAAAAAAAAGGATTTAGTTATTTTTTTAATTAATAGAATCCGCCGCCCTATGGCGGCCAAAGACGCCGGAAAAAGGGAGTTTCCGCCACCAAATGGCGGCCAAAGCCGCCGGAAAAGGTAAAGATACCGGCAGACCCCCGATGCAAATATAAACTATTTTCGAATTTTTTTTTTTTAATAACATATTCCAAAAGAAATTTGGATAGATATGTATACACATACGAAAATAATTTATATATATGCATACATATGTTAAACAATATATATATATATGGCAGAAAAAGTTTATTTATATACCATGCATATACAGAAAATTACTTGAATTTTTAGATGCATATATAGAGAAATAAACATTAAACAACCATAATCTATATGTGTATATAAATATATATATATGCCTGTAAATTTCTATATACATATAGAATCGTGATAGATATATAAATTGCATAATATATCAAACAACTAGGCAGAGATTAAACATGCTCTGATACCAAATGTTAGAGTAAATATACAATCACATAGAAGTTGTAATAATCTAACCTTATTGCGGAAGCTAATAGGATCTTGTACCTCCAGCCATAGTTGTCATATCTGTAGCATTACTTGAAGGATTGTGAGGAATATTAGAGTATTTTTTGTCTACCACTTGTCTCCTGGGCAACTAGATGGTGTAGTCTGTCACTGTGTCAGGAGCAGTGGGAGGACCATTGCTTAAATAGCCTAAGTGCCATTATTATAGGCTAAGTAACGAAAACCGTTACTTCTGTTTAATACCACAACATAATGGCTATAAATAGCCTATTGATTTGCACCACTTAATAGTAACACTTAATGGAAAATGTTACATACCTCTCTTTTTTGATAGTATAATTGCTTTGATTGCACATCTTTGTGCCTTCGAGTGCAAAATTTTGGCCTTCAAATGCATATTTTTATGCCTTCAAGTGCATGTTTTTAGTTCTTTAAGTGCACATTTTGTATTGATTTTTTTAAAGAGTCATTGATCATACTTATCCATAGTTACGCACCAAAAATACTCTACACACTTGATCCTAGCTAATCCTAATCTGATATATATATATATANCTAGATCAGATCTAGAACGAACGAACGAATCCAAAAAACGAACGCCTCCTCGCCGCCTTCCCACCAGCCATCGCCACCACCATCAGCCCTCGCCATCGCCACCACCATAACAGCCACCACCACCAGACTCGCCGCCTCGCCTCGCCGGACCTCCATTGCCGCCGCCGTCGACACAACAACCGGCGCCGCCCAGCGTCCGCTCCGCACGAGGTCGCCAGACCTCCTTCCCGCCGCGTCGCCACCGCCGCACCTCAGGACGAAGTCGCCTGCTCGCCACACCAGGTACGTTTTATTTATTTATTTGTTTGTTTTATACTTGAAAGATGTATTTATTAATTTTTAATTTAATTTTGACTAATTATTTTGTGTTATTGTATATGTTAGGTATTAATATTGTGATAATTTAATTAAAAAAATTGTGTATATCTATATACTTGCTATATAATGTGTTAAAATGTTGAATAATATATTTTAGAAATTTTTAGTAAATAGCTAGTTTTAATTAGTATTTTAAATTTTAAATTATTTAGTTAGTTTTAGTTGGTAAAATATTTAATTAATTTTTGGTAGTATTTTAAATTTTACAATAAAGTGTAAAATAAATAATAAGAAGCTAAGTAATTATTAAAAATTCAAGTAAATCAAATAATTATCAATAAAGTATATAATCAAAATTAACAAAGTGTCCAATAAATAAGAAATACTTATACAATTCATCAAGTATATAAGTAAATACTCAATAAAGTATATAACCAAAATTAACAAAGTGTCCAATAAATTTTTAATTAGTTTTTGGTAGTATTTTAAATTTTACAATAAAGTTTACAATAAATAATAAGAAGCTAAGTAATTATTAAAAATTCAAGTAAATCAAATAATTATCAATAAAGTATATAATCAAAATTAACAAAGTGTCCAATAAATAAGAAATACTTATACAATTCATCAAGTATATAAGTAAATACTCAATAAAGTATATAACCAAAATTAACAAAGTGTCCAATAAATTTTTAATTAGTTTTTGGTAGTATTTTAAATTTTCAATTATTGAACTTGAGCCTTTAAGTTGTAGCTCAAATAAACTAATCCATTTATCATATTATAAATGTTTGTGTGACAATAGGAGATATGGATCGGAGTTGGATGTATAAGAAACGTAATACACTTGAATATGTCAATGGGGTTCTAGACTTTGTACAAATTGCCGAGGAATATGCAAGTAAAATTGGTGAAAATTATATAGTGTGTCCTTGTTGTGATTGTAGAAATCTAAAAAAGTTTCGTGGGATTGATGAAATTAAGAGTCATTTGATATGTCATGGTTTTAAAGAAGGATATGACCCGTGGATATGGCATGGTGAAAATGTACCTTTTAGTACAGATGATGTCGAATTAGATGTAGAGAAAGATAAACGTAAAGAAGATAATGTTAGAAATGATGAAGACAATGACCGGCTATATGAATTGATGCGTGATATGCAAGGGGATTTGAATGAACTGCCTCAAGAGTTTGAAACTTTTTTTGAAAATTCTGGAAAACCTTTGTTTTCTGGATGTAGTAAATTTACAAAGTTATCATCAATGCTTAAATTGTATAACTTAAAAGCAAAGAATAGGTGGAGTGATAAGAGTTTCACGGAGTTATTGAAACTTTTAAAGGACATGCTTCCTGATGATAACGAACTTCCATGTTCAACTTATGAGGCAAAGAAAATGTTATGTCCGTTGAGTATGGACATTAAAAGGATCCATGCATGTCCAAACGATTGTATTTTGTATTGGAAACAATACAAAGACTTGCATGTGTGTCCGAAGTGTGGAGCATCGCGTTATAAACGGAAAGGATACGATGATGCATGTGAGAAGAAGAAAGGTGCTCCTGCGAAGGTGTTGTGGTATCTACCGGTGATTCCAAGGTTCAAGCGTTTGTTTGTAAATCCAAATGATGCAAACAATTTGCAATGTCATGCTGTTGGTAGAAAAGAAGATAGAAAGTTGAGACATCCCGCCGATTCTCCTCAACGGAAGAACATTAATATGAAGTTTCTTGAATTCGGTTCCGAAAACCGAAATCTTAGGCTTGGACTATGCACGGATGGAATGAATCCTAATGGTAACATAAGCAGTCGCAATAGCACTTGGCCAGTTCTTTTAACAGTTTACAATCTTCCTCCTTGGTTATGCATGAAGCGTAAGTACATCATGTTATCTTTGTTAATATCTGGGCCTAAACAACCAGGAAACGACATAGATGTGTACTTGACACCGCTTATTGAAGATTTAAAGATACTGTGGAATGAAGGTGTGGCAGTGTTTGATGCTCATAGCCAAACCAACTTCACCTTGCGAGCCATGTTGTTCTGCACAATCAATGACTTCCCAACATATGGTAACTTTTCAGGATATACTACTAAAGGGGCTATGCCCTATTTGTGAAGATGAAACAGATGATCTTTGGCTAAACAATAGTAAGAAAAATGTGTTCATGAGTCATCGAACCTTTCTATCTATTGACCATCCTTATAGAAAGAAGAAAAAAGTTTTCAATGGAAAATCTGATACTAGAGTGGCTCGCTCACCATTATCAGGGGATGTCGTTTATGAAAGAGTCAAAAACATTGATATTGTGTTGGGAAAAACTTCAAAAACAAGTCAGAAGGGTATTTGGAAAAAGAGGTCTATATTCTGGGATTTACCATATTGGGAGCACTTATCTGTTAGACATTGTCTTGATGTAATGCGTGTAGAGAAAAATATTTGTGATAGCATTATCGGGACATTGTTGAATATTCCAGGTAAGACGAAGGATGGTATAAAAGCTAGAAAAGATATGGTTGAAATGGGGATAAGGGATCAACGCGATCGTTTCTTACCTCTTGCATGCGATTGAGAAAGAGAATGACCGGACATTTATTTTGGCTCCATACCATCAAGAGTAAGAAAACTAAATTTATATTCTTTTTTATTTATATAAATTAATTGACTTATTTGTGAATTGTGTTAACATATTTGTTTTTAAATAATGTAGAAGTCATTAGTTGCTTTTGGTCATTTGCATGGAATCAAATGTGGTCTATGTATTAGACCCACTGTCATGTAACTGCGACCTAGAGATTAAGGCTTCATTGAGTGTGTAAGTACGTAACTCCTAATAATATTTATTTATTATTATTAACTATTATTATTCTTTTGAATTCACCTTATGAGAGTATATTATAAGGCATTTCGGTCAACAACAAATTTAAAAGGACAAAGAGCTAAAGATTTGTTAAAATGGAGGGAAATTAAGGTATATATATATATCAAAATTGTTTTATATATTTTATAAGGTTATTAGTAATGTTTTATTGTTTAACTTTCTAATATATATACATCAAAATTTATAATTTGTAGTGTCCTACACAACCCGGTAGTGTGGAGTGCGGATATTATGTCTTGCGATTTATGTTTGAGATATGCACTCAATACTATGAGTTTGAAGATTTAACATCGGTAAGTAAAATTTAATAAAACTAAAGAATTTTAAATTATATTTTATTAATGTTAAAACTAATAATTTGATAATTTTTAAATTTTTGTAGGCATTTGCGGGGGTCAAAGTCCTACACGGAGAATCAAATCCATGAAATTCGTGAAATTTGGGCTAAATACTTTTGTGAAGAATGCGTATGATGTGTGTAGGTAAAGTATTAATTTAGTAGTGTTTACTTATGATGTTTTATGAAATTGTAATGATGTATGTGTTGGTACTTAGTTTTTTATTAATTTAGTAGTGTTTAATTTGTATGATGTATTTTGAAAACTTTGAAGATTTGAAGTGTTGGTAACTTAGCTTTGATTTGAATTGTTGAGAAATATTTAGAATTCAAGTGTTATTATTTATTGTTGAAGTTTTGAAAACTATGAAGTATCTTTGAGATTTGAGATTTGTGAACTTGTTGGATAGATGTTGAATAGATTATTGTTTTGGGAATTTATTAGCTTTGAGATTTGTGAAGTTGGTATGTTTTGATGTGTATGTGTTGAGAATTGGATAGGAATTGTAAATGCTACAGAAAATTATTTGGGGTGCACAGCAAAATAAATAGCATATTAAAAAAATTTTAAAAAAATAAAGTCAGCTGCGTCCGGAACTGCCCAGTTCCGGACGCAACTGATTTTTTTTTTTTTAAATAATAATTCAGCTGCGTCCGGAACTGGTTACTATTTGCGTCCGGATAGTCCATGGGCATCTGCGTCCATGGCATATGCGTCCGGAGTACTCCGAACGCAGATAGTCCAAAACTCCGGACGCAGATGCCTGTTTCTGTACTAGTGTATGATAACATGTTCAAGCATTTTTCTAAAAATCAACACGATATCTCTATTTTTTATACTAGTAAATTCAATTCATAATTACTACAAAAAAACTCAATACAAATATACCAAATCACAACATGCATATACAAACCTACATAAATATGTCTTCAAAATCTCACAATTCAAACAAATAAATCTCACAATTCATACTAATAATACAAATTTAAACTAAACTTTTAAACGTCAATGAAATGATTGTATCAATCCCTTCTTGTTTGTAGCTCAATCTACCAAATCTCTCCAAGCTATACAAATTTAAAATTTTAAAATGAAATATAATAATTAATAAGCTAGCTATAGTATTTTTAAAAGAGTAAATATTTGATGCACCGCCGATGTATAAATGTTATACACTAGCGGTGAACGAGAATGTGACACTTCATTAAAAATAAAATTAACACTAATTAGGTCCTTTTTTGCAACATATATTACGTGTAAAATTATTATATTATAAATTACTTAATTTAATTAAAATTAATTATTTAATGTATTTAAAAAATTTAATGGTTTATTTTTTTTTGGAAACAAAATTTTCATGGCTAATCCATAATATCTTTTTAAAATTCCATAATATCTTTTTAAAATTTAAGTTTAAACCACCACGGGTGTTATCACCATGACACCACCGTGATCCGGGTATTAGTTCCGCCGGCTGCGCGTTGGGAATGTAGCAACAGTAGTGGGTGGGCTGCTCCAGACCATCATATAGAGCCATTAGGCTACGAGTTTCTTTGTTGAAGTTCTCCAGTTGTCGCCGATAGAGTCCAACAACAAACCCACACCACGATTCCGACAACCGAGTGCTCCAATAATTGTGTTAGTGGCTGGTCGGACGCTCTTCCAGAGATGCCATTTCGTCTCCACAAGACGTCGGCTAAGAACAGGGGCCTGCGTTCTTTTCTCTATGTGACCTTCAATTAAGTTGTCGCTGCTGGTTGTCGTTGTGGCGGCTTTTGCGAAAGAAGCTTCACCGTTGAATTGAGTTTTTCCCTTGGCGATGTAGTTTGGGGATGACTGTTGGCGGCAAGGCCAAACTGGTGAAGGTTCATATTACATCATGGGGTGCTCAGGCATGGCGACCTACAGCAGGTTGTGACTGAAAAATCCAACATGTCGGCGTTGTAGCTCGGAAGCACACTAGTGACAGTTGTCGATGTCTAGTGGCTCGCTAGTTGGGAATTTGCTTCTTTGTGATATCTATCGGAGGCATTAACAATGGTCACTAGCTTGGGGCTTGGGCTATGAAGAAATGTTCAGCTTCGGAGATATAGATCAGAGATGCGTTGTTTAGAAGAAGCTTATTCAAACATGCTGTTAGAAACATATTGTAATAGGTTTTGATGATACCAACTGTAAAACATAAACCCCCAAGTCTCGATATATAGGAAATACATGTAAGTTCGACAAGTAAACTAAGAGCGAAAATACAACCGGGTAATTGAGCTCAACTCGGAAAATATTTAAGCTCAAAGTAAACTTGGATGAACACCTTAGACGTTTCGTGTTGTAAGTCGTTTATAGATAGATCAGAAGAAGGCACGAGACATCACTGGAGGAATAAGGGTCTGCGAGAAATCAACTAAGTCTCGAGACATCAGAAGAGTTCGAGACATGGAAGCGAGACATCGTAATCTCGAGACATCGATCCAGTTCGAGACATAGGATCGAGACATCGACATTTGGTCTCGATGGACTGAAACTTCTCCAAACGACTGAAACGCGATCAACACTCAAAGATAGGAGTAATTTAAGTTTGGAGAATAAGAATATCATGGAGATAAAATATTAAGGAAGTGCTGAGCATGAGAACATGAAATAAGTGGATGACACGTCAGACTTTCACAACAAACGGTCAAAAGGTGCACCAATCCTCAACCGGTCTTATTCCCTAAAACGAGGATCAGTGGGAATATAAAAAGAGTAACTTTTGCCAAAAGAAGAAAGTGGAGTATGGACTCAAGATAGTGGAATATGTGATATTCACTACAAGACAAAAGGCTCAAGTTACAAGACCACCACTCCATGAAACATGCTGGAATTGTGCAAGTCCCATAATCGGCATGGGAACAAGATTTCAAACGGAATAATTTTCCCTCCAACGGAATTATTCTCAACTCTCATATATAAGCACATGAAGACACACAGTGAGGCAGGGACGTGAAGAAGTGACGGAAAAAGAGTTCAAAATTGAAAAAGCTTATGAGGTGTCTGATTCAAACGTTCATAGTGCAAGTGCTTAATCTGGAATATCACTTTGATATTCAAGTGCGAGAAAAACACATCTAAGTGTTTGAGAGAGTTACATAGCTACAACTCATACATATCCAGAAGGTGATCAAAGCTGCTCAACAAGGAAGAATATCCAACGATAGCTCTTGATCAGATTGGAGATTGTTACACAACCTGTGACAACCAGAACAACCTTGCTTTGGAGAAGGCAAGAAGAGGCGGAGTACCTTGGAGGCTGTCTTGTGAAGATCGTGAGGCTTGAGGCGGGCTTGGTGATCAAAGCTCAAGTGCTCGATAGGTGGAGTAACAAGAAGCGGTGCAAAAAACCTGAGGCTTGAGGCGGGCTTGGTGATCAAAGCTCAAGCGCTCGACATTGTACTAAAAAGGGAAGTTTTTAGTGCAATCCTTCTAGGGATTTTCTAGAAAAAGAGTGGACGTAGGTGGGTTGGCCGAACCACTTAAAAATCTCTCTCGCATTTACTTTCTGCTTTTATCTCTCGCTAACCTTATCTTTCGAACTGCACTGCATATAATCACACCTCTCGAACTAACTCAAAACTCGTGCTAACTAAAAGAGGATAACATTTCCACTGCGCATAAAACTTTGTCTTCATATTGTGAGGTGTTGGACTTAAACATCCTAAGTCTAACACACACGAGAGGTCGAAAAGATTTGCAAAATCTTATACAAGTCTATTCACCCCCCACCCCCCTCTAGACTTGTACCTCATCCCCTCGGGACCAACACATGCCATCAGTTATGAATTAGTACACCAGCCGGCGGAACCAATACGAGGACGACCACGGCGGTGT
Source organism: Ipomoea batatas (assembly GCA_002525835.2). Taxonomy (NCBI): domain Eukaryota; kingdom Viridiplantae; phylum Streptophyta; class Magnoliopsida; order Solanales; family Convolvulaceae; genus Ipomoea; species Ipomoea batatas. The sequence continues at coordinate 20,923,725 of CM008337.1, read as the reverse complement.
CGCGGTGATAACACTACACTAGCGGTGGTTTAAATTTTAAAAAGATATTATGAATTAAAAATGAAAATTTTTAAATACATTAAATAATTAGTTTTAATTAAATTAAATAATTTTAATATAATAATTTTACAAGTAATATATTTTGCAAAATAGGACCTAATTAATGTTGACTTTGTTTTTAATGAGGTGTCACCTTCTCATTCACCGCTACTGTATAGCATTTATACACCGGTGGTGCATCAAATATTTTTCCTTTTTAAAATTTGAAACTAAAAGATATTTTAGTAAACTACTTGTCTTATCCATTCATTTGTATGCTTGCGTGGGAAGAATTTTTTACATGAATTTCATCACATAATATCTGCATTCGGTACTTCCAACTTGTTTAGCACACTACAATTGAATTACAATACAATTAATACTCTTTAAAAAATTCTAAGATATATGTAGTTTTACAAGTATATATATGAAATACTTACCGAACATATACTCTATTTCGGTGGACAACTTGATTTCTTTCCACCCAACATACTTGTCATCACACACCTATAAATATAAGAGAAATAAAATATACGTAAATACTTGATGACATCACTATATTAAGATTAACTTTTAATATATAAGTTTACATACATTTTCACTATATCATTAATGTCCTCACATGCACTACAAAAAAATGCAAAAATAGCGATGGATACTTTCCATCGCTAAATAGGAGAAATCCGTCGCTAAACTGTTTAGCGACGAAAACTATTCGCCGTTGTCAATTCCTTTATTTAAAAAAACATTTAAATTTTATTTTAATAATTTTAAATAAAACAATTCCTTTTCCCAAAAAAAAACAATTATTTTGAAAAAAAAAAAAAAAAAAAAAAACAACAAAACCACAAA
>CM008337.1:20903211-20916521 GCA_002525835.2 Ipomoea batatas | reverse complement strand
TTTTTTTAATATTTATTCCGCTACCGTTTCATCTTGGAACGGTAGCGGAATATCAAGCGCCTATTTTTGTTTTTTAAATCGCTACCGTTCCTTTGTACAACAGTAGCGGAATGTTCTTCACTTATTTACAAAATTGCCACCGCGCATTTTTTTTAAGAATACACTACTGTTTTTGTAAGAACAGTAGCTAAATGTCAGTGTTTTATGTGCTTTTTTGTACTAGTGCGGCGCGATGAATTTTGACACTAAAACAGTATTCGTGTAATACCCCGTATTTTCCTAACATTATTATTTTATCCTAAGGCGTTGACATTCATGAGTTATGATCTCCCGATACTTCAAAAGGATTTTTATAAGTAAGTATAGTTGTTATTAAGCTGCGAACCCACGTACCGGTCACGAACCGTAAAATATTTAAGGATGAATTTTCAGCTCGAATTTCCTAGGAAATGAATTATTAGGCACCATACTATTAAGCTTGAATTTCCTATTCAATTAAACTAGTATTTTCGCCCGTGCGTTGCACGGAATGAATTTGTTATAATATTTTAAGAATATTTGGATCGATATACAATTATATAAATTATAACATCGAATATTATAAAGTGCAATTGATGAAATTGGTTAGATTGATTATGTTTTCTGATGTTTTCTTTGTTTGAATTAGAGCAAATAATTGTCCAATTACCCGTACGATTCACGGATAAATTTGTGTATTATTTATTTAGTTAATAAAATTAAAGATAAATTTTTTTTTTAAATCTAATATTTAACATTTACATTTATTCGATTATAAGATTAGTGCAAAAGTATCACTCAATTAATTGAATAATATATGACTTGTTTGTTTACAATTATCTTAAAAAGATCGATATTTAATATAACTTAAGTAATTATATTATTACAAAAATAAATATGAAAAAATGATAAATAATTTAACTTTAATTATTACGGAGTATAAAAATAAATTCAACAACCAATATTTAGCTTAATTATCATAATAATTATTAAGCAATTATTATTAGTCAATTACACTAAATTAATAATTTTTCATTAACATGAATATCAATTCATATATACAAAAATTATTATTATATATTAAATATATTCGACCTTCTGCAGTGTTCATGTCACACGTGTACTAATTAATTTGATCAACGACATCTAAAGTTGGTAAGAGGATTGCTCAACCTTCTAGTTAATAAATATTAATTATTATGGAATACTATTTATTAATATAATTAATAATTCATATTTAATTCATATAATTATTAATAATATAATTTCTGATTATATTTCCAATGAAATAATAATATATTCATTTGTTTTTCCTAATATTTTAATTTCCTTTTGAATATATTCATTTCCTTTTTCCTTTATAAAAAGAATTATTGATTGTCATTCCTTTTTCCTTCATAATTTTTTCCTAATATTTAATTTGTAGGGAAAACTATGATATATTTACAATGAAATATTAATATATTCATTTCTTTTTTCCTAATACTTCATTTCCTTTTAAATATATTCATTTTATTTTCCCTTCATAAAAAGAATTAATATTGATCTCCATTCATTTTTCCTTCATAATTTTTTCCTAATATTTCATTTGTTGGTTACTAATTTTTTCGTATGAAAAGTTGTGTTATATTTCCAGTGAAATATTAATATATTTATTTCGTTTTTCCTAATATTTCATTTCCTTATAAATATATTAATTTCCATTTTCCTTCATAAAAAAATTAATATTCATTTCCATTTTTTTTCCTTCATAATTTTTTCCTAATATTTCATTTGGTGGTTACTAATCTGTTTGTAAATTAATATTATTTTACATTCCTTTTTCCTTTATAATTTTTTCATAATCATTCATTTGGTGGTTACTAATTATTTCGTAGGGAAAAAATATGTTATATTTCCAGTGAAATATTAATATATTCATTTCATTTTTCATAATATTCCATTTTTCTTTTGAGTATATTCATTTCTTTTTTCCTTCATCAAAACAATTAATATTGCTTTCCATTCCTTTTTCCTGATAATTGCCAATTAATTGGTCTGATTCCTTGCCAATTAGTAAGAAAATATTAATAACAAATTCCCGTGTAATATTCATTTTCTTTACGTTCATAAAAATTTAATATTAATTTCCATATGATTAAAAAGTAATATAATTATAAAAATATAATTATTGAATATATTTTCAGTGAAATATTAGTAAATTCATTTTGTTTTTCCTTGTAAATAATTAATATAATTATAATTATAATATAATTATCGATCATATTTCAAGTGAAATATGAATATATTCATTTCCTTTTTCCTTCATAAAAGGAATAAATATTCATTTCCATTTCTTTTTCCTTCATAATTTTTTGCTAATATTTCATTTGGTGGTTACTAATTTTTGCATAGGGAAATCTATGTTATATTTATAGTGAACTTTTATTACTAATCTCCTTTTTCATTTGGCCTTATTCCTATGCCAATTAGTAACATAATATTAATAACAATTCCCGTGTGTAATATTTATTTCTTTTTTCATTCATAAAAAGAATTTAATATTCATTTCCATATAATTAATAAGTAATATAATTATAAAAATGTAAATGCCAATTATATTTCCAATGAAATATTAATATATTCATTTTCTTTTTCCTTCATAAATATTAATATGATTAATATAATTATAATAATTTAATTGTCAATATAAATTCATTTCCTTTTTTTTTGTTCAATTTTCAATCAAATATTAATATTAATTTACTTTTTCAGTGGCCTAAATTTTGTGTCGTTTAATTTCAAGTTAATTATTTTTTTAATATTCTTTTTTTGAACTATAATTTCACCTCTGAACATGGTATGAATAAACGAATAAAACAACTACATATTCAAAGTAATGTAAAACTATGAAATGTTAAGATTTAAACAAATTACACAAATTTAAAATTTGAAATCTTTAATGCCCAAAAACATAATGCTTCTCAACTTTCACATCTCTTAACAAATCCATTATCCTTTGCATCACATGGGTTATTAGGCTCCAAATATCTGCATTTGTAATTAAAGGATCAAGAGAGCTGGAAATATAAGATTTCAAATATAAAAGAATAGTTTAAAATCAATTAAAAAGAATAGTTAATACTTAGAATAAAAGTTGTAGTTATTTGACAAATTAGCTTACCTTTCAACAATTGAAACTACTAACCATTAACCTCATCGCTTGGGATTGCAAAATATAAGAACATGCAATGAATGTAACAAAAAAAAATCAAAAAAGATAAAGATAAGAACAGTAAAAAAAAAAAAAAAAGAAGTAAATATGTCACACTTTTATGGAGAAAGGTAGTTCTTCCTTTGTACATTGATGTTTTCACAAACGAAAAACAACAGAACTAAGAGAGATTAAAATTGGTGGTGGTGGTTGACTGGGTTTCTTCTTGTATTTATAGCCATAAAGAGAGAGAGGCAGGGGTGACCCCAACCCAGGTGGTAAGAGAGATCCACCTACAACTGTGAGGTTGTAGGTTCGAACCTCAAACCCCTGGGTTTGAGCCGATCAGTTATGGGTAACCTAGGCTGGTTTACTCCCTATGGTCCTTTGCCGACTAGGGTCACAGGGTGAGGAATAAACCTGCAGAGCTATTATTGGTAATTCTTTTGATTACTATTCATATGTTTTCACCATTAAGGTAATAATAGCATATCTTTTGGTAATAATTGGTAATTGGTAATAAATAAATGAAATTGTAAACAAATAGGTATTGAAATATAATATATATGGAATTCAATTATGATTAATAGAATTCCATACAATTATAGCTATTTGTTTATGACAAATAATAACTAATATATTTGTATATATTATTATATAGATATAGATAGATATAGACTAAATTTCAAAAAAAATATAGATAAGATTATTACTCTACCATAATAAATAAATAAATAAATCTATACCATAAACATTTGTCAGTGGTATTACATTAATGATTAATGCATGCATATATATTAATCTATAAAATACAAATATACTATCATAATAATTAATTACCATAAACAATTTTCAGTGGTATTACATTAATGCACGTATATGTATTAATCTATAAAATACAAATATACTATCATAATAATTATCATAATTACTAATAACAAATTACCATAATTACTAATAACTAATTACCAATCTATACTATATATAATATATTATGATTATCATAATTACTAATATTATGATAGAATAATATTAATTATAATTATGAATTGTGAAGATGTCAAGTATGGTTGTGAAAATTCACTTGATGTTGAGACGTGAAAATGTTTTTGAGCGGCAGTTATGCCATTATTCTTATTTGAGAAAAGCTTTACATGATTTAACGTATATACGCTACTATACTATCTATGTATCATTTGGTTGCTGGTGGATTTTCAAATCATGGGAAAAACTTTATAAAGCTTTCAAATTATTATGTTTTCAAACCTTTGTCTACTTTTAAGTGGCAATGGATTTCCTTACTTAGCCGTCGCGCTAACTACACTTCAATGTGTTTTCTGTTAACAGATGTTGTATAGGGTTGGTTCCTGTAGCCGATGAGCTCTGAATAGGATGGAAGTTGAGGTTGGGGTCTACTCTTTGATGTAGACAGGGATTGTTGTTAATGTTGTAAGTTTAGCCTGTGCACTTAGAGTGGAGTTTGTCAAAGAGGTGATGGAATTCACTCTAGGTGTGGCGGTAGCACCCAGTTTTCTACTGATGTATAAGCTTCCGCAGTGTTTTATTACTGATTTTGTAATAAATGTAAGAGGAGAAAATTGTGGTGTTACAATTCGTGGGACCAAAATTGGTACTAAACAATAGTCGTGAGACCAAAATTGGTAGAAATGAAACATGTGGACCAAAATTGTCATTTTGCTAATAGTCGTGGGACCAAAATTGGTATTTGCTCCACCAAACAAATATAGAAGGGAGACTATCTAATTATTATGAAATCAAAGATGGCATGGCTTTCTACAAAGGCTGATATTGCATAGGAGCAAACTCTAAATTGAAATCTCACCTACTACAAGAGTTCCATTATACCCCAATGGCAGGTTACACAAGGGTAACTCGCACATTGATGCGGCTTGCAGCTAATTTTCATTGGACAAACATGAGGGACGATATGAAAAAGTTCATTGCAACCTGCCAAGTATGCCAACAAACCAAATATTCAACACAACCCCCTGCAGGACTACTCCAACCAGTCCCAGTTCCTTCAAGAGTTTGAGAAGATGTAACCATGGATTTCATAACAGGATTACCGGTATCACGAGGACAAGGAACCATCATGGTAGTTGTGGATAGGCTTACTAAATATGTGCACTTTGGAACATTACCACACCAATTTAGTGCACAGAAGGCAGCTAATGTATTTGTAGAAATAGTGGCAAAACATCATAGCTTCCCTGTAACAATTGTCTCAAATCGACACCCAATTTTCTTAAGCAAATTTTGGGATGAATTATTCACACTAAGTGGCACAACACTGAAGAGAAGCACGACATACCACCCACAGACCGACGGGCAAACAGAAGTAATGAGTCGAGGCTTAGAGCAATATTTAAGGGCTTTCACCCACGCCAAACCGACTCATTAGACATCATACTTGGGTTGGGCAGAATTTTGGGCCAATACAAGCTACCACAGCAGCATTAAGATGACTCCATTTCAAGCACTATATGGAAGACCTCCACCTACCTGATCACCGTATACCAAAGACACAACAACAGTTCAAGCACTAGATGAATTGATATTGGATTGCGACAGATTGATAAGGCAACTAAAACTCAATCTTCTAGAAGCTCAGCATTGCATGGCCCAAAAAGCCAATGCCAAAAGGAGTGAAGTGGAATTTTCTATAGGAGATAAGGTTTGGCTTCGTCTACAACCATATAGACTGATATCAATAGCACGTAGAAGCTCTAACAAACTAGCGCGACGCTATTATGGGCCGTTCAAGATCTTGGAAGAAATAGGAGAAGTTGCATACCGCATTGAGCTTCCACCACAAGCAAAAATTCATTCAGTATTCCATGTCTCACAACTCAAGAAACACATGGGAACTGAGGCAAATATAGAGGTCCAATTACCAGAAAAATTTGTTGGCCAATCACCTATTTCAACTCCGCTAGCACTCTGTGGGAAACAGGATGTTCTGAAAAATAGAAAAATACAACACAAGTCTTGGTGCAATGGTAAGATAGTAATCTAGAAAATGCCACATGGGAAACTGCCGATGAAATGGAATGATGGTACCCCAATCTCCACCTTGAGGACAAGGTGGTCACCGAAGGAGAGGGGAGTGATACGGGCATATCCACAGTAGAAGAGGGTGAAAATCAAGAAATAGAGGACAAAGAAGAAACAACTCATACTGCTAGACTAAAGAGGGAACGAAGGAAACCAACATGGATGACTGATTACATTTGTTAGACTAAGTCTATTCAGAATATGATAGTATACTTTAATCCTAATATTTTATTATATCATATTAAGAATCATAGTCATAAACATAATAGGAGTAACTCTGTATATAACCAACTTGCATGCCAGGGAAGATGACAAAAAAGAATTATTTCAACTTTCATTCTCCTGTTATCTATCTTTCTCTCTCTCACTCTCTCTCTCTTTCTCTCTCTGATTTTTCCTCCTCTCATTCCATCCCCGGAGTCTGTTGGATATTTGTGTAGTAATGGAGATTAATGGTTCAGATGTCTACCGTGCAAGCTCAAATAATATTTGGAGTTGTGGAGTAGTAAATATTATTGAGTTTGGTAGAGGTGATTTTGGGGTATTTGAGAGGTGTTCGAGAGGTCCACGAGAGATGCTCAAGAGGTCGCGAGAGATGCACGAGAAATGATTTCTATCTCTCGCACATATGCTTCGTAAAGCTTTATCTCTCGTAGAGCCACGTCTCGTAAGTCATGCAATTTCCTTTTGAAGCAATATCTTAAGTCATGTGAAATGATTTGTGTTTCACGTGAGAAAAAGGGTGCTGTCAATGTGCATGGCATAAGTTGTATGTCTCGCATGATCTCTCGAAAGTTAAGGGATTAACCTCTCGTACAAGCTTGAACCTTCCTTTTTGTTATACGTAAATGCTTTCTTCTTGCATGTCTTTTACTATGCAAGTGATTTTAATATTTCTAAGATTGCATGTTCACATGCATGCATTTGAAATATTAAATATGTGGAATATTAAAGTATTAATGTAATCAATTGGATTACTCCACATGCAAAGTTGCAGTAAAGATCTTTATCTCTCGAATGCAGCAGTATGGTTGTCACTATGCATGTGGTTGCACTTTTATTATTTCTTATTGGCATGGACTCATGCATGTGAAATAATAAAATGTTAATATAGTTGTTTGAACTTTATTTAACATGCATACGAACATCCTGTTACGTAAACTTATCCCAAAATCAATTATATTTTCATATATATCTTTGGAAGTTGGTTTATTAACTGATGTGAACTTCCAAGTAACTTCTCCTAACAGTTAGAATTTATCTCTATAAATTCTGGGAGTATTATCTGAAGAGTAAGACAGATACACAGAGAATACAGAGAATATATCATATGAAAATATACATGCAATTGATTTGCATGAAACCTTGATATTTCACAGTCCTATAATTCTACAGGAAATTCTTGATCAAGCAACTTAAGAATTTCATTATCTTCTTGTATCCCATAAGATTAAATCTGGAACCCTGTTGCTTTGATAAGGGAGATTTAAAGCTTATAGGAAAGTGATTACACGCCTGAAGATACCAGATGATCCGGTTTTGTTCCCTTGTATTTCTGTATTATTTTGTATCTCTTTTGTATTACAGATAGCAGCAACACTTTTTTCCAACAGAGTCTGCATCCACTCAAAGCGGTGCCGGCTTGGTACAAGTTCATATCACATCCCTTTAATATCCATCGCCAAGAATCTGTTAAATGAAGGGATATTTGTGTGGCTCTGATGCGCTGTACATCATCATCTACAAAAAGAATCATGAAGGACTTCCACATCCCAATCACCAGCTTCAGTAATCAAACCATTCACTTTAGCACCTCTTAATTCATCAATACAAGCTGTCTGCAATTTTGGATGATCTTTATCAGCCAGCCATGGCCAGCTCCAAATATTCGTATCCGCACCATTTCCAATTCTCCTTGTTACACCAGTTCTCAACAATGGTTGTCCCGCTAAAATACTTTTCCAAATGTAACTTGGATTATTTTCAAGTTGTGCATCCAAAAAATCACATGTTGGAAAATATTTAACTTTAAGAACTTTAGAGACCAGGGAATCAGGAGATACCAGTAGGCCCCATCCATGTTTGGCTAAAAGAGTGATGTTAAATTCATTTAACCATTTAAAGTTTAGGCCACCCTACTCTTTGGTGTACACATTCTAGTCCAATTTAACCATTTAATACCACCACCACATGTTCCATTATCATCCCACCAGTATCGGTTTATTATTCTCTCAATATTGAGACAAATACTTTGAGGAAGCAGAAAAACCCACATAGCAAAAATAGGAAGGGCCTGCGAAATACTTTCTCTTTACCTGTGCCACGGGAAATAAATTTTTTCTGCCAGGATCCAATCCTTTCTCTGACCTTCTGCTCAATACAGCAGAACGTGGCTATTTTATTTCGACCCATAAAGGATGGTAAGCCTAGATATTTCTTAAAGCTGTCAGTCACCCGAACACCAAAACAGCCAACAACATAGTCCTTAGCCACAGTGGAAAAGTTGACCTTTAAAACTTAATACTAAATCTTTGTATTATATTTAATTATCGTATCTTAATTATAAAAAGAATTTTTTTTTTGAGGAAATAAAAAGAAATTAATTCTCTTAATTTATGCATTAACTGGTGTTATAATGCTTGAATATAATATACTTCGTACTTTAAAAGTTTGATGTTAACTTATCAAATTTAAAAGTTTGATATTAACTTATCAAATTTAAAAGTTTGGATAGAATTATGGTGAATAGTAGATATAATTATCATAAGGGCTAAGACACCGATGTTTGATATTAAATTGATAAGTTTAAACTTTAAAGCTTTAAATATAAAGGACGTAAACCAATCAGGTTGTCCATAGTTGACATATTCAAATTAAGAAAGATAATAAGCCGGCTACTAGTCGACCTTGTAACCTTGTGGTTATCAAGTTAGTCTGACCAATTAATATGATTATTTATCTATTATATGTGTATGTACACACAAATATTAATTATAAATAATATATTAGAAGTACATGATGGTGTGGATTAGATGGAATGACGACTACAACCTTAAAAATGAATTTGACTCATCACCTATTGTTAGGGTGAGCAAAAAAATCGGACAGATCGAAAAATGAACCGTCCGAATATTTTGATTTTCGGTTCGGTTTCGGTTATTAAGGCAAAAAAAAGTTTGGTTATTTCGATTTTTTGATCGGTTATCGATTTTTCAAGGGAAAACAAAAAATCGACTGAAAAACCTAAAGTTAATCTAAACAAAAAAAAATATGATCTCATCTCATTTACATTTTGCAAGTCCATAGTCTATCACATCAATTTTCACTTATTGAGTAACGTATGAATGTCTTTTACAAAGCAGAAAAGCTTTGATATTTTATCACGAATTTGTATTGACCCAACAAAAAAGGAGTTCATGGTTTAAGGAGTCATTTTCATTTTTGGTCCTATTGTTATTGTGGCATTGTCAATTTTAGTCCACTTCATTAATTTTTGCCACATTGCAGCCAATTTTATTTAGTCCTTGCCACTTTTAGTTCACAGTTAAAAATTTTCGTCAAATGACCGTCCAAAACAAGGGTATTTCGGTATTTTCATGCTTTGATCATCTCCTTTATCCTTTGCAATGATTTTCCTTACACATTTTCATCCAATGAATTGAAGAGGTCCGGCAAAAGCCATGGCTTTGTAATGTGGCTCACATGCCTTTCGTCGGACCACTTCATTGGATGAAAATGTGTAAGGATGTGTAAGAAAAATCACTTCAAAGGGTCAAGGAGATGATCAAAGCATGAAAACACAAAAAACAGTCTTGTTTTGGATGACCATTTGACGAAAATTTTAACGGGTGGACTAAAAGTGACAAGGACTAAATAAGACTGGCCGCAATGTGGCAAAAATTAGTGAAGTGGACTAAAATTGGCAATGCCCCAATAACACTAGGACCAAAAATGGAAATGACTCTAGTTTAAGGGTTATCATGAATGGAAGTCGTGCAAGTATATCAGCAAGATGTATCTAGTATTCAAATCACAGAAGAAAATGAAGAAAATTATTTTATATATGATGTTTCTATACCGGATTTCCCATTTGCTCTTTCTTTAGTACCGGATTTCCCATTTGCTCTTTCTTTAGTTGACATACTCGCAGTAAATGAAATGCCAACTCATGATTAGTCGTGGAAACTAAACTACTAAATGAGAAATACATTATATGACGTATTTCTATACTATATTTCTCATTTTCTCATTTTTATATTGTGTTTCTTTATCTGATGCGCATTTGTTAACCATATAATGTATAAATATAATTCATTTATATCGCACTAAATTACTATTGTACTTGAGGACATTAATTAAATTGATTATAAACATTAAGATATTATTTTTTTCCTTTAATAATTTATTCTTTTAGCATTAGTCAAATAAATAGAATAAATTTAGCCATTTTACTAAAAAAAAATCCAGTTATATTTAACCGATCGAAAACTACGATTTCAATTATTTCGGTTATGAAGGTTCGTTTAAAATTTCTGTTATATCGATTATTAATTGAAAACTGTCCGAAACTGATTGATGCTCAACCCTACCTATTGTGGTACAATTGTTACATCAAAACCTTATCAAATTATGTCGTTGGTAAGATATGTGCGGATATTCATTTAAAATATGTGAAATAACTAGGAGTGGGAGTTTCGGGCTTCACCTTGGTTTTTTTTTTCGGTTTCGGTTTTTAAAAATTTAAACCATTATGTTTAACATTATAGTTCAATTCGGTTTTGGTTCAATTTGAAACGGTTCGGTTTCGGTTCGGATTTAATTCGGTTCGATTTAAATCCCCAAATTTCAACGGTTCCTAATTTTCTGAACATACTATCACATTATCCATATCCGAAATCTAAACATTATAAAACAAAATAGCAATTCAAAGTCCAAACATACTACTAAGTACTAATTGTGAGGTAAAGAACAATTGCAACAAACAACAAAAGCACAAAGTAGAGAACAAACTATAAAGAAATCAAATAAAACATTTAAGAGAGATACCAGTGAGAATAGAATTAAACGACGGAGTAGGCATCAATGGACTTAGATTTACTTCTTAATTATTATTTTTATTGTTGTTGTCGTTGCTATTATTATTGTTATTATTGTTATTATTATTATTATTATTATTATTATTAAAACCTAACAAAGTTCGGTTCGGTTCGATTCGGTTCGGTTTTTACTAAACCGTTTGATTCGGTTCGATTTGTATTACTAGTTCGGTTTGATTCGCTTCGGATAAATTGAACCAAATTACCCGCCCCTAGAAATAACTTGAAATGATTGTGTGCTAAAGTTTTATATATACTTGAATGATGAAATGGAGATGAGTAAGTTTCTCAAACTCCCATAGTCCCATCAATTCTCTTTTGGAGTAAATATCATTTTTAGTCCCTCAACTATAATACATGTATCAATTTTAGTCCTTGACTATTAAAAATTTTAAATTAGGTCCATGACTATTCAATTTGTATCACTTTTGGTCCTTGACTATTAACATTTTCAAATTAGGTGCATGACTATTCATTTTGTATCACATTTGGTCCTGCCGTTAATTTAAGTTTTTTTTTTATTTAAAAGTTACGGAGTACTAAAATAAATTTTAAAATAAAAATTAAATAAATTAGTCGGTCACCGGTGACTTCGCAGGAAATTTGACCGGAAAATTTAACGGCAGGACTAAATGTGATACAATGAGTTTTGTGCATTTAACTACCAACCCTAAAATTCTTTAGTTTAACTCCATTTTAAATCAGATTTGAAAATCAATTATTTTGTCATACCTAAATATTTTGGCTCTACGAGGCTTTAAGCTTATTTTATTTTTATTTTAAAAATTTGAGATATTTGAGAAAATTAAAAGACAAAGAAACTATATAAATATAGTGATTCTGCAATTCAATACATCTACAATCAAGAATAGAAATTAGAGTCAAAGATCTTGTGGTCGAACGGTATGACTGTAACTCCCAAATGCATTGTGAAAATTACATTTATAATATTTCTATAGATCAGAACACCATAATTAAAAATAATTATAGATATGTTTATAAGAATTTCTTGATTAACTACTGCATAAACTATTTTAAACTAAATGCAAAAGATTGTAAAGAATTCAAACAGTGACAATGTGATGGCAATACAATATGAAAATCCAAAAGGAAGCAGACTTTTGAATACAATCGAGACAGAAAATGAAATTTTATTAAAATAGTTTCATTAGTTTCTAAGAATTATAAAATGAAATTGTTTAGTAAGATGCCTGTCCACCCATATATATTGATGCTAATTTACAATTTCTCCAAAATTTTAATTGTCTCAGAATCTATACTATATATAAAAACAATTTCCTCCTCCCAAAATTTCCCCCCAAAACTTAGGGGTATTTTGGTAAAATCATTTATTTTATTTATTTATTATTTTATTATTTTATTAATTATCCATCCTATAATATTATTATGGTAATATGATAATGATAATATGATAATATGGTAATATTGTTAATATTAATGGGTGATGGGTGATTGGTGATATATAATTGATAATTGATAATATGGTATATGCTATTATTCTTAATATTAATATATTAATATATAATATATTAATATATTAATATATACTAATATTAATTAATTAATTGGTGATTATTTTAAAAAAGAATAATTAATTGGTGATTGGTGATTAGTGATATGGTAATATTGTTATATATTAATATTTATATTGATTGATATTGATATTAATTAATTAATTAATTGGTGATGGGTGATTAGTGATATGATAATCTATATCTATATCTATATCTATATATCTATATATATCTATATAATTGACATGTAATTAACTATATCAGAATGAAAAAATTATATAATATTGTAGTAAAATTTTTACATGTCAATCATCTATATTTACATAAAATTAAAATTAATTATACTCTCCTTTTGAAAAATCTTCCATATTATGTTTATCCTCCACTATATAA
>CM008337.1:20878862-20890647 GCA_002525835.2 Ipomoea batatas | reverse complement strand
CATAGCTCAAATCGCTAAAATATATTCTCTTGATAAAACTTACGCCATTGAATGATAACCATGTTGGTTACTAATGGGTGTTTGTATGAAAGAGAAATGAAAACAATAAGGTGGTATAATAGCGAGTGTTTGTAGCACATGGGTTCACGTAGATACCCTGGATTGATTTTAATCAAATCTCCTATGTACGATGCTATTCAGTTCCGCTATAAAAGATAATTGGCAGAATAAACTTAGATATGCATCTAAGAAACATCGGACGGTATGGTCTTTATATGACCTTAACACAGATTATAATTGACTGAGTAATTCTCCTTTTGAAGAAGGAATTATGTGTCATTATGAATTATTTAAAGAATTACAAATGGAGTTATTACCCTCATTTCGAAGGGATAATATGTACCATAAGTGTTCTTTACTGAGTTGTAAATGAGCGTAGAATTGCTAAATTTATGTATGCTTGGTGAATTTATAATTCGCAACAATAAACATTACACCATGCTTTTTTTTGAAGTACAAAGGCTTTACTTAACTTGAAATAGTAAAGCAATTTCCTCCTGAAGCAGGAAAACATAAATATACCGTTAGTACTGGTTGAGGGGCTACAAATCGTATTATTTACTATCTCAACCTATGTTGGTGTTACAAACACCATAAAAAGCTTAATGCTATTAGCTCATGTTCTAAAAGTTGAATTTTAGAAATAAAAGACTTGGAAACCAAGTATTACCTTGACCTGCAGATCAAGTATTTCCTCGAAAGGAATTTTATACACTAGTTTGTCTACTTTCAGAAAAATATCTTTGACACATAGATAAGTACCATTGACTTATCAAACCAATGATTGTCCAATAATCTCTTGATGTAGATAAAATGATCATTTAGACTCAAAAATGATAATGAGGACATTTTGGGACGTGAAGTCTATTACTTCATTGCTATTGGAGCACTACTGTAGAACCAGAAGTTCCATGATCGAATTAGGATTGACATTCTCCTTACAATGAAATCACTAATGACTCCTAGTGCACCAAATATACTTTGGTATCTACAACTTATAAATTTATGCAATGTGAGTTTTCGTTATTGGTTTCTATTGCCTAAAGCAAACTTCTATAGTCTATGTAATGATCTGTTTGCGGCAGATATATCGCCCTTTGTTTCATTTCAGAAGATAATAAAAGTTGTGTTTTAAGTGGGGATTGTTAAGGAATATTAGACATATTATGAAAATATTCAACCCACATAAACTCCAAAAGAGTCACGAGGTTATTATATAAAATATCAACTTATAGTGACAATCCTGAAGATTGTATCATACCATATTCCTTGCATTCCCTTTTTGAAAACAGTTATTATACTTTAATATGTGTAGAACTTAAAGATTGTCATCTTCAGGGGGAGATGGAGAATATATTTACTTGAATCAATCCTGAAGATTGAATCTTAATTAAAATCTCGAAGATTGAGGCTTAAAAGACTAACAGTTGTATTTTTGCAACATATGAATACAGACATACTATTCCTCACTAAGTTTTTTCCCATTAGGTTTTTTTTTAGTGTGGTTTTTAACGAGTCATGAATATGATATAATAAACGGGGATAAAGTTGCAAATACATACTCAAATAAGACGAATCCCGAAATCCCGAAGATTATTCCCTAAAGGCATATGATTGTACTTTTTTTTCCCTTAACTAATTTTTTCCCACCAGGTTTTCTTAAGTTAAGGTTTTTAACGAGGTAATCAGGAAAGTTGTTGTCTTCAGAGGGAAGCAACAACATACACATAAATTATTGGTCTAGAAGACCACCAACTCTTGCAAATCCTGAAGATTAGACACATAAAGTTATGGTTGTACTCTTTTTCCTTAACTAAGTTTTTTCCCATTGGGTTTTCTTAGTGTAAGGTTTTAATGAGGCAACCAAGACTATATATGAGTTTATAAATATCATGTATTTATAAGTATCATGTACTCTTTTCTTCAACTAGGTTTTTCCCACGAGGTTTTCCTAGTGAAGTTTTTAACGAGACATGAAAGTATTTGAGTACACTATTCATGTACATTGTACTCTTTTATTGCTAGGATTTTCCCACAGGGTTTTCCTAGTAAGTTTTTAACTAGGCAAGATCGTGGACATATAATGTCCAAGGGGGAGTGTTATAAACCATATTTAATATGGACATTATTCCTATTTATTATGTAACAGTGAGGGAATTAATAGCTACATTATTGTATCGGTTATATTTGCATATTATATATATGGTGTACCCTTTGTATTGAAGAAGCTAATGGAATGAAACACTTCTCCCTATGTTTGTTGTCTCTATATCTTTCTCTTTACTTGCAACGGTTAGGAGCTAATAGCCGACGGGCATAACCTATTACAACAGATTAATCATTTTTTAATCAATTTTTTTTTATTTAGTTAATGGTTAAAAATTTTGTAAAATTTTAATTAACGGTTAAATTCGGTTTGAAACTGTCCGTTAACCGAATTTACGATTAACCAAGTTTATCAAGAAGATATCCAAACCGCAGCTAGAATCCACCCACTTTGAATCCAAGTGCCGAGTTTGGATTGGTGGTGGAGCTAGGCGGCCTCAAGTCTTATGTCACCGGCCTTGCCAATTCCAACATCGCTATCCTTCTCATCTCCGTGGTAGGAATTTCTCAAACACAAATACTTTATGTCAATTTAGGTTTGTTGATTTGCATTTTTTCAAAGTAAAATTGACAACAATTAAGCAAGATTCTTCCGTTTGCTTCTTTTTTCAATTGGTTTGCAAGTTCGAGAACAATTAGACCTTTGTTGTTGTTGTTGTCTAGTTAACATTCCTTTCCCTTTGCCCTTATATTTGCAGGTTATGAATCTCCAAATCTCAGGTGTCCTCGTTTCTCCTCAACCTGCGACCTTTTATATGTTGTGCATATATATCTGCAAATTACTACTCTCAATGTAGCTTTCCCCTTCCTAAACCAAGTAGTTAGTGATGGAAATTATGGAATGAATGATTAATTTAGTGATTTTTGTTTCATTATTGTTATTTGTTGCAATGTTTATGAAGTTATTAGTTATGGATTAATGGATTGGTCAAAGATTGTTATATTTAAATGGTCAAATATAATGATTATTTTATTATAATTTGAAGAATTTTAAAATTTGTTTAAAAAATCGGTTAACGGATCGATTAATCAAAATATTTTTTGGTTCGGATAATTTGAAAATAGAAACTTCAATTAACGATTAAATGGTTTAAAAGTTCAGTTAATTCAGTTCGGTTAACCAATACCCCTACTCAAAAATATTAAATTAGACATTATTAATCTTTAACCACTTTTTGTTTTTTCTTTTTTCTTTTTGGGTACCATTGCAAGCTACCTCTTATGGAAAAAACGCATGAAAACACTATATATGAGATAATAGTAACAAAATATTAAAAATAGATCGAGTTATAAGATTACTAATGCCTCTTAAATTAGTTAAACCATTCTAAAATAATTAGACTTTATAATATTTTGTTTGATGGATAACAATGAGTATCATATATAAGCTTTAATGATTTTGGCATTAAAGAGATAGCAGGAATTTATCTTTTACGGATGTTTGGTTGGAGGGAATTCCATCCTCACTTAATTTCCACCTAATTCCGAAGGCAACTAAATTCCTTCGTTTGGTTGGAGGGAATTACAATTCCACAGAATTGCAATTCACAATTCACTCATTTTCATGGAATTAGAATCCATGCCTCCCTAGGATTTTATTTCCATGGATTTTAGGAAGAAAAAAAAAAAGATAACCCTCAGACAAGATTACCCCTCCCTTTTTTAACCTAAAATTGATGTTTAACCTTCCCTTCTAGATTATAGTGTGTATTATTCTTCGACTACTGTTAATGAACTGTGATTGTATTCTCTCTCATCCAATACAGAATAATAATACAAAGTCTAACGCTAACTCAGTAATTGAACTAACCCTATATAATAGGCTAACAACAAGGTTAAAGCTAAAGACTTCATAGCAATATTACTAACACTCCCCCTCAAGCATAAGGTGAGTGAGGAACCACATTGAGCTTGACCCTCAAGGCTGAAAACCAAGCGACTGCGAGCGGTTTGGTGAAAATGTTTGCGAGCTGATCCTTTGTAGAGACGAAGTTGACTAAGAACTCCCTAGAAGCAACCTTGTCGCGAACAAAATGGAAGTCAATCTCCATATGTTTAGTACGGGCGTGGAAAACGTGGTTCGCTGCTAGATAAGTGGCACCGAGATTGTCGCACTAGAGGGTGGCTGGTGACCCAGAGTGTAGCCCAAGCTCCTAGAGTAGTGACACAACCCAAGTGACTTCGCCAGCAACATCCGCTAGACCCTTGTACTTGGCTTCTGTCGACGAGCGCGCAACAGTCCGTTGTTTTTGTGAGACCTAGAAAATCATATTAGAGCCGAGGAAAACAGCATATCCACTAGTGGACTTTTGATCATTCAAGCAGCCGGCCCAATCCGAGTCAAAGTAGGTGTGAACATCATATGTCGTGGACTTAACCAACTGTAATCCATAGCGTAGTGTGGCTTTGACATAACGCAGAACACGTTTCAGAAGACCTAGTGCTCCTTAGTTGGAGCATGCATATACTGACACAAGCGGTTAACCGCATAAGAGAGGTCGGGTCGGGTGATGGTGAGATACTGTAGGGCCCCAACCAGTCGTCGATACTGTGTGGGATTCTCAAATAACTCTGACGTAGGCGAAACAGACTGCGTTAGGGCTACCGGGTGGTGAGGGGTTTACAGTCCACCATCCCAGCCTTGTGTAAAATGTCCTCCATGTATCTGCGCTGAGAGAGCAAGAGACCATCAAGAATAGGAAGAGTCTCAATCCCGAGGAAAAAACTAGGAGTGCCCAAATATCAAATTTTGAACGTGGCGGATAGCTGTTGTAGTAGAGAGTCAACTAGACTTGCATTGTTCTCTATCATAATAATATCATCGACATATACGAGGAGGAAAACACGAGAGTTCTGGGCTGAGTAGTAAAATAGTGACACATCAGTTTTGGACGCCACAAAACCTACTAATAGTAAGAAGTCGTGGAGCTGTTTGAACCATGCGTAGGGAGCCTGTTTTAACCTGTATAGAGAACGGTGTAGATGGCACATGTGATCAGGGTGTGTTGGGTCTTCATATCCCGGTGGCTGTCGTATGTAAAATGTTTCAGCTAAGTTACCATTGAGAAAAGCGTTATGGACATCGAGTTGCCGTAGTGTCCAACCACGAGAGACTACAAGAGATAGAAGCAAGCGCACCGTAGTTGGTTTTACCACGGGACTGAATGTGTCGAAGAAATCCTCACCTGCTACATGATTAAACCCGTTTGTTACTAGACGAGCTTTGTACCTGTCAATTATACCATTGGGTTTAGGTTTGGTGCGATAAACCCATTTGCACCCTATCACATTCATACCCGGTATGGGAGGTATGAGCTTCCAAGTACTGTTATACAAAAGTGCATTAAACTCCTAGTCCATAGCATCCCGCCACTCTAGGTGTCCGATAGCCTGAGAGTAGCGACTGGGATCCGATGTTGTGACGAGGGCATGAAACTGCTCACCAGTACCTCGCGTCATGTGTCGTAGCCGCATGGTGTGACCCCGCTCTAGTGTCTGAGTACGTGCCCCGCGTCTCACGGTCATGGTGGGAGCAGACTGGCCGTGTGGGGCTGCAGTCTCCGAAGTTAAACACTGCATGAGTATAGGCAACTCAGGCGGGTGCTGAGCAGCTGATGGAGCAACATCAACTGTTGGGACCACGGGTATAGAACCCCACGGTAAGCCTTGTTGTTGTGGTGGTAATTCAAGTTGCACCTGTGAGTTTGTAGCAAAAGGAAACACTGTTTCGTCAATTCTTACATGGCGACAAAAAAAGGTCTTTCCGGTGTTGAGGTCAAGGCACCGATATCCCCGAAAACCTGTGGGATAACCTAAGAAGAGCAGGGTTGATAAGCACCAAGAATAGCCTATTTTAAGGGTCATTTACGGGCTAGAATTGTAGAGTTTATTACCCATTTCATAAGAATTTCATGCATTAAGACTCTAATGTGACCAAAACTTCTAACGAGAGTATGGAAGATGTTTTTAAGGTATTCTACAGCCAAAATGAGGACTTAAGGCCGAAACTGAGCAGAAAATGAAGAAGTCATGAAGCAGGAGCCTCCCACGCAGCCTCACACGCGTGTGGAGGGGCGTGGAAACATTCCAGTAGCTCCCCACGACCGCCACCACGCATGTAGAAGATCGCGAAAAGATTTCTTCAGGGCTCAACGCGTCGAGCCCCTCTCGACGCGTCGAGAAGCCTTGTATCAATCCTAAAATGTGTTGCGGGAAAAATGTCCATCTTGCCCCTATTTTGTTTCCCCTATATAAGGCTCATTATTTCAGACCTTTGAGAAAAGTAGGTAGAGGAGGAGGCACCCAATAATCTTTAGATCTAGTTTTTTTTTCCAATTTCTTCCCCTTTGGGGAGGAAGACAAATACTCCTCCTTAGATTAGCTTAGCTTAGTGTAGAAGATGAAGATCTTGTAGATTCAAAGCTTTCTTTAGGTAATACTCTTCTTTTAATATAAGGTTTGCTCTTTTACTTTCTTGCTTTGTTTCTTTTGTTGCTATTAATGTTTTACATGCTAGAATAGTGTAGTTTGGGTGTGTGTGTCCTTGTTAATCTATGGATTGATGCTTAGAATTTATCTTATGATCTTGAGAATTGTGGGAGTATGATTGATGTTTGTATGGATGATGTTGTTCAAACTTTGCTTCTATTTCCGGCCGGGGTAGTTAGTGAACCGAGTGGAAGTGAGAGAGTGCGCGATAGCGGCTTCTCACGAGCCCAACTCATATATATCTCCACTCTTAATCCGAAAGGATGATATCCGAGAGGAGTGGTAGGAAAGGTGTTCGATAAAATGCCTCAACCGAATGAGGATTGAGAGTCTGAGTGTGACGCCACTCGGTACCAATATCGTGACTGCCTAGATCAATCCCGAAACCCAATTCCAAGCTACCTACGATAATCAATCCTTTGGCTTAGCATAGGCATGAGCCCCTTTCTTTTACCTTTTGTATTTTCTATCCCTTTTTACTTTCAAACCACCCATGAACAAAACCATCTCCTTACGATTCTTGTAACTCTTACCTTTCAACCTCCTAAATGGCAACACGTATTCGGTTCCCATTCGCCATCCTTGAGAGACACGACACTCGAGGAGTCTTGACTCCTCGTTTTATCACATACCACCCTTCACATCCACCTCACCGCAATACAACAACATCAAGGGTGTAGAGCGGTACTCTATCTTATGGCGAAACGGGAGGGCTTTCCGAGCTGACATGCATTTGCACAACCGAGACAAAGGCGATTTATTTAGTGTGATCGGGCACGGCTGAAGGACTTTGTGTAGGACCTGTGCATGAGGATGACCCAGCCTGGAGTGCCAAACTGTAGACGATGCACGAGCACTCAAAAACGCGGAGTGAACTCTCGGGACTGACAGCTTGTAGAAACCTCTCGCGCTAGGACCCTTAAGGAGTATTGTTTGGGTGTGACAATCCTTCACAAGAAAATAATCGCGTTGAAATTCAAAATAGACATTATTATCACTTGTGAAGCGATTAACAGAAAATAAGGGAATAGACAGATTCAGGACATGCAATATATTTGACAAACTAAGAGTGCGTGTATTCAAGGATAACGGTGCATGACCAACCCGGCATATTTTCAGACCTGTACCGTTGCCAACACGCAGAACATCACTGCCAATGTAAGGCTTAGACTGCGCTATCATCGTAGTGTCTGGAGTTGCGTAAGAGGTAGCACTGGTGTCCGGATACCACTCGTCGGCAGAGACCGCCGATCTGTCATCACTTGCGACGGCGACATTCGCGTGCACTGGAGGGTACCCCGCATATCTCTTGAAGTAGTA
Source organism: Ipomoea batatas (assembly GCA_002525835.2). Taxonomy (NCBI): domain Eukaryota; kingdom Viridiplantae; phylum Streptophyta; class Magnoliopsida; order Solanales; family Convolvulaceae; genus Ipomoea; species Ipomoea batatas. The sequence continues at coordinate 20,882,673 of CM008337.1, read as the reverse complement.
GATGGCAACATGTCCATGGGAACGACATATCTGGCACCTGTGAGTCCCGTCGCGGCCATGTCCCTGTCCTCCATGATTCCAGCTATGGTGACCACAATTCTGATCGACATTCGACTACCTAGAACCAACGCTTGTGTCGCTGCTCTATTGAATGGAAGTATTTTGCGGTGAGGTGGATAAGTGGTATGGAAGTGGTAAAACGAAGAGTCAAGACTCCCCGAGTGTCGTGTATCTCAAGGATGACAAATTGGAACGAATTAGTGTTGGCATTTAAGAGGTTGAAATGAAAGAGTTACGGGAATAACTAAGACTAGATGTCATTTGTACGAAAGTTGGCAGGTTTGAAATGGTTGTGTTTAAGAAAAAGGTAAGGTGGAGATTGGAACTCCTGACTAGCCTATGTGGTCTACTATCTAGAGATTTTGTAAGCAAATGACTTGGATTTGACTAGGGAGTTCATGGCATTTCACCAAGTGGCATCACACTTGGACTCCCACATCCTCATTCGGTTGGGGCATTTTATCAAACACCTTGTCTACCACTCCTCTCGAACCTCTTCCTTTTGGACTAAGGGCGGAGATGTGGGTGAGTAGGACTCGTGAGTGGCCGCTATCGCGCACTGTAATACCCCGTATTTTCGTTCAAGCCTTGAGACCGGTAATTATTTCTACCGTGTAATTTATTTGATTTAATTGGGCTCCATTCTTCTAATTGATATATATATATATATATATATATTTCTTATTCCGGAATTAATTAATTATTCTAAGGCCCAATTCTTGATTGAATTCCTATAAGGGATTTCTTTAAATTGGATCCTTATATTTCTTATAAGTAAAAATATTTTGTAATGGCCCAATTTATTTTTTGAAGGACCAATTTCATACTTACTAGTATTATATTGAATAATGCAAGACACATTCTTTATAAAAGCCCGTTATTTATTCTAGTTACCCTAATATAATATATACACTATGTATGTAATGATCTTCCAATCCATATAAAAGAGTTTGTGTTAACTATTCCTACCCTTTTCATTCTCCTGCAAAATAACTCTTCCTACCCTATCATTTCCTAAGAACCCTACAGTATACACTGTCTTCTATCCTTCAAGATTCAAGACAAAGATTGTTCCTTTAGGATATCTAGGGCTTGGGTAAGTGTTTTTCTTTAGGAATATGTCTTGTATCATCTTATTTTCATGATCTTTTTATAAGTTCTTATGGTGTTCTTTTGGGATCTTTCTTTGGGAAAAGATGATCAAGTGAGTGGGAGTGGCTTGTGAAGATGAAGGTGGTTGCTTGGTTTGAAGTTGTGCTACAAGAGGTAACCATCATGTCTCACTAAAACCTATTTTACACTCTTGATTTATTTATAATACTTGGTGTTTTGGAATCCTGTGGAAATTTCTTGGTTTAGCCTTTGTTTTTTATGATCCGTGATCTATTTTGATGGGTTAATGAACTTGTTGTGACACCCCAACCTCACACAGGCTGAGATAGATAAAACTTAGCACAACAGCTGCCTATCTCAACCAACAAACATAACATAGCGGAAGCGAATTTAAAACTTAAGGGCGTCATGCCACATTTAGGTATAAACACAGCCTAGATGCACAGGCTAACATGAGAAACGAACTAAGCTGTCATATATATAATGAAATAATCCTCAAGTCATAACCAACAATATTCAATGCACTAGTCAAGAGTATATAATATCTCAAAGGCACACAGGCCCAAAAACCCAAAGTCTAACATCATAAAACTAGTCTAAGCGTCCTCATAGATAAGCTCTAACGCGCTCGCGCTCAGACTACTCCATACCTGGAAAACACGCAAAGAACCATTAGCAAAAGAATGCTAAGCAACCACCATTCACACCCGCAAAGAGATATAGATATACATAAGCTTATAAATAGGTTTACCCACCCATATAGAATATAAACACCAACGAACTGTTCAATAGTTCAAACTGATACTCGACAACAATAAGCTGAACGAATCAATAACCAAGACTCCGTCAAACAAAGCCAATATCCAACAAAACGAAAGCATAAGACAATAGCAAATCATAACCGAGAACAACGAGATAACCGAATAAGCACAAAGGACCCACAACAACCAACCAAGAAAGAATCCCAACTCCAACCTCCAAACCCTCAAACCAACCATCAAGCCAAGTCAATCACATAGTCAGAAGTCAGAAGTCAAGAGTCAAACCCGGAAAACCGGTACACAGGGGTGATGAGCCCAATCACAGGGACCGAAGTCCAATCACAGGGGTAATCAACCCAATCACAGGGACCGAAGTCCAAAGTCAGAAGTCAATAGTCAATAGTAGCACAGTCAATCCAACCAACAACCTCCAACCATACCAACAAAACCACCATCACAACCTCATACTCCAACCTCAACTCAAAACAACCAAACAAAGGGTTCATCTCAACTATGAACACCAACCAACTCCCAGATAATGAATTCAAGGAATCAATAAATCAAGAGTACAAAAGAGGGACCAAAGGCATGAATCAATACTCCAAGACATGGTATAAAATACCCAACAAACGACATGAATAAATACTCCAAAGACATGGTAAATTACCCAACAAAACAATCCAACAATAATCAGAAACAAAGGATCAACAACAGAGCTCAACAACACAGAACAGTTCACTGGAAACAATTCCCAGGAACCTTGCAGAACCACTCAACGGACCACACTCTTCCGCCGGCCTCCTCCGCAAGAAGGAGACGGCCTCCCTCAACGGGCCATCCTCCTCCGCCCGAGCCTACTGTCGCCACCTTGCGGATCACTTAGGCGGGTTACATTGTGCCGCCGCAGGTCTCCGCAAGGCCAACCCCGAATCCCAGAACAGTTTCTGCCCAGACTTCAAAATACCACTTCCAGAATACAAAATCAGACCAAATACACAAACATTTCATCCAATTTAGAGTCCAAAAATAGGGAAATCCATAACATCATTGATCATAACAACACTAGGCAAAAGATCAAGATGAAATCCAACAAATACAACCAAGAAATAGGCTACACAACAAGAAATTTCAGGATTTCCAACACCAGGAACATCATATATAGAATAGGAGTGTAAAATAGATTTTGATGGACATAGTGGTTACCTTTAAGAGCTTTTCCCAATCCAATCAAGCCTCAAGCTAGCTCACTAAGCCCAACCTCCTTCTTGATCATCTTTTACCCAAAGAACCCCAAAAGAACATTATAAGAATATTCAAAAAGACTAACAAAACCACAAAATGCAAGATAGATTTTAGGCTAGATGCACTTACCCAATCCTAGACAAGCTTAAAAGAGAAATCTTGACTTGAAAACTTGTAGGAGAAATGAAGATAATTTTTGGATGAATTTAGGAGTATGAATGGCGTGAGAGATGATTGTAGGGAGAAGAAGGAGTGAAAACTTTTAGGGGTTTTTGATCTTCAAAATATATATTAAGATACATATAATGTATTAGGGTGTAAGACATTAATATGAAGTGGGCTTAAGTTATAAATATTATAATAGCTATAGGAATTAAATATATTCAAGACTAGTAAGTTGGGCTAATGAATTCACCCCTTACAATTAAATATAATAATTAGGACAAGGAAGCCCATAAGATGTCTTAGAAACATTATATTAAAATATAATCAAGAAATTGGGCTTGTAGGAATATTTAATTACAAAGATTGTAAGGATCCAAATTGAATAAAATCCCTTACAAGAATAAATTCAATTAATTGGGCTCTTGATTAGAATAATTAAATTAGGCTCAAGAATATATATATATATATAT
>CM008337.1:20864953-20875858 GCA_002525835.2 Ipomoea batatas | reverse complement strand
TATATATATATATATATATATCTTATATGTTATCTCAAAATGAGTGGTTGTGTTTGTTGAGTGAAGTTTCTTTTAGCCTGTGCACCTAGAGCGGGGTCTGTCAAGAGAATGATAGAACTCGTTTTGGGTGTGGCGGTAACTCCTTGGGTTGTACGGTAAGCTGGCCCGGGGGTGTTACAGAAAGAGCCATGAATCGCTACTGGTGGGGTTCAGGAGGTGACCGAGGAATCCATTGGAAGGCCTGGGATCGCTTATGTGTTCCTAAGAAATTTGGTGGTTTGGGTTTTAAGGATTTAAGAGCTTTTAATCTAGCTATGCTAGGCAAGCAGGCCTGGCGCTTCTTAACCAAACCTCACTCGTTGACAGCTAGGATTTATAAGGCAAGGTATTATCCTAAAACCTCTTTTATTGATGCTACTATTGGTAACTCCCCAAGTTTCTCCTGGCGAAGTATTATGGCTGCCCATGATTTGATTTGTGGCAGTGTGCGGCGAAGGATAGGGAATGGTAATGCAACTTTAATATGGGGGCATCCTTGGCTGCCAGATGATTCAAATCACGTAGTTCAGACAGCTATGCCATCTTATCTGGATGGTTCCCTGGTGTCTGGCTTGATTGACCCAGCTACAAGAACTTGGGATCATCATGTCTTGCGTGACATTTTTATGCCTACAGATGTGGCTCGTATTCTGAAGGTTCCGGTTAGTCCTGATTATGAGGACTCATGGTTTTGGCACAGGGATTCACGTGGATGTTACACAGTCAAGGAGGGTTACAGACAAATTATTGGCTCTCTCAGCACTAACCCAGGTGGTTTTGATAAATGGCTACATCTTTGGAAGATCAAATCACCCGCAAAATGGAAAACTTTTATTTGGAGAGCCTTTTCTAACATTCTCCCTACTACTGCAAACTTAATTTTAAAGAGAGTGGATGTGGACCCATCATGTCCAATGTGTGGGTTGGGGCATGAAAACACAATGCATGCATTATTTTCTTGTGATTTTTCAAAGTTAGTTTGGCATGCATCCTCCTTGCACATCCCTAGCACTGGTGCTGATTTTTGTGACTGGTTTGTTGCTGCGTTGACTGCTTTCACAGAAGACGATTTACTAATGGCGGTGGCGGTGCTTTATTATATCTGGAAGGCTCGAAATCAGGCGGTGTGGGAAGGCCTTTTGCCGAGACCCGTGACGGTGTGGCGCATGGCGAAGGCGGCGGTAATGGCTTGGCAGCAAGTCCATGGTGCGCACAGCAACGTCGACGATCAGCCGCCTCCTGTACAGGTTGCTGCTGCCGACCATCATCTGCCCCAATCTGCTGCTGTCAATGCCGCTGGTCCGGATGCAGTCGGCCGTCCAAAATGCTATTTCGACGCTGGCTTCGTCTCCACAACAAACAAAGCCACGGTGGGTGCAGTTTTGTGTTCGCCGGATGGTTCCTTTTGCGCAGCATTCAGTCGGCCACTTCCGGACTGCTTTTCACCACTAATGGCTGAGTCCCTTGCGTGCAAGGAAGCACTTTCGTGGCTGAGAGAACGTGGAATTGACGAGGTGGAGCTCTTCACCGACTGCTTGAGTCTCCATCATTTGTTAACCTTAGTGCATAGCGATCTTTACTCTTATGTTGCATTTCCTATAGAAGCCTCTAAGGCTATTATTTCGTCCTTTAATTATTGTTCGGTTCGTTGGGTCGCCCGGTCTGCGAATCGTGGTGCCCACACTTTAGCAACCTCAGCCTTTTCTCAGGCTCACACTTTGTACTGGGACTTTGTCCCTCTAGTTTCTATTTCTGAGAAATTTTAATACTCGTTACGGGCTTGGTTTTCAAAAAAAAATTACCATATTATTATTTAATGATTTTAAAAAGGATAGAGATCTATATATATAGCAATATAATGATGGAAAATAGAATTACAAATAACAATGAGATTGCATTTAATTTATTTTTATTTTATTTGCACCAAAGTTTACTTTTATGCACATGAAAAGTTTGAAAAAAAATTATTTCAATTGTCGTACGTAATTTAACTATAGAATTAAAAGAGATATATAACTAAACTTGAACCAAATGAAATTATTTTAATTTTATTATTTTTTGAATTGAAATTTAAAACAAATAAAAAATTTAAAAACATCTATAATATTAAAATATTCAATTAAATAAAAGATTTCAATTCTATATAAAAGAATTTAATTTTAATTAATTTAATAGACTTGAAATAATAACATGTTAATTTCAATTCTATATAAAATATTAAATTAAATAGAAGATTTCAATTCTGATATAATTTAATTATGCAATTCCATATTAATTTTAATTATATATTGCAATAGTATGATAAAAAAATCAATCTACAATATTTTGAAAATGAACCAATATTATATTAAAAATGAATATAATATAGTGATCTAATATAATTGTATGTTAATTTAATACATTAAAATAAAAATATCAATATAGGTGTTATTTAAAAGTTTTTAACTAAAAATTTTTAATGATATATTTTTTTTATATTAATTTTATTTGTATATAAAAAAAAAATTGAACTTAAGTTGAAAAAGAATATGCTGAGTATTAGTTTGATGTACCTTAAAAGTAGACCATGATTCATGGTATAATAAATATTTTAGGTAATCATTATAATAAATTAAATTAACGTATATAGTATTTTTGTTATTATTTAATTAGGTAAAAAATGATTGTAATTTCAAATTTCAAAACAGAATATTTTCTTAGGATGAGCGGGAAAACAACACTTCTGTTTTAATATATATATATATATATATATATATATATATATATATATATATATATTGTTGTAGTTTGGCCTTCTAATTAGCTCAATTTTCACGTGATAGTTGCACGGTAATTACCCATAGATTGTATGTAAAATAACAAAATAATAAAATGTAAAGAGGTAGAGAAAATGGAAGAACACGAGATGTAGAACACAAGAGCACCAAATCTCATAATTTCATTAAGCATTCAAAGTGAATATATATATACATCCATACAACCCTTCATTTTCTATAACATATACAAGGGAGTAAATAGCAGGCAAATGGAGAGTTTCATGATTTAATGACCATCAATATAATAAAATATTTATAATACTCCCCCTTTGCTATTAAATAAATACTCATGCCTCGGTTGTAAGAGGTTTTAATAGATCCTCATTCATCCCCTTAGAGACCCTGGGTTGCAAAGTTTCTAGAAAGCCCCCTTCTTGACATCCGCAAGATCGAAGGATGTCTTCACAGTATCCCACCACCAGAGGACAGGACCCCTCTCCCTAGACCCAACACCCCCCCACCATCCTTCATCAGCTCAAATAGGGCAGAAACAAAGGAGGTTTATTGAATGCTGTAAATTGGCAGCTGTTTGGAAAATTGAAGAATCGATTGCTGAAGAAAATTACCCCATGCAAAACATAGTAAATGTAAAGAAACTCAAGCGTCGACTCCCTCAACTCATTAGGCATCATGTTTGACGGTAAATATGTTACCAGAATATAATTTGTGTATAAGTGAAGTATGATAATTCAGTACAATCAGTGATTTCAGTGTCAGTATAGTGGGTAAGTAATAACAATAGTTCTAGTACGATAGTGTTTAAGGACAGTAGAGTTGTGTGTAAGAAAGCCAAGTCTCCCTTCCTCCTACAACAGGCTTCTACTTATAGTCCATGTGCAACGACCCTTCTTCTATGAGTTGTAACGGACGGCATGATGGTGAGCTTTCAATGTATGGTAATGGAGCCGTTGATAATAACTCTTCTCTTCAATGTGCAGTCCTTACGCTGGTGGCCGTTTGTCTTCCTTCGGGTCAGTGTTTGTGGTTCGGGTCAAGTGCTGCATGCCCAATTATCTTGTCACCAACCCCCCTACTTCCCAGTTTGCGAGCGTAGCTGAGTCAATTAGGGAGTAATAATAGTGTAGAAGAGAGATGAAATTGTTTTTATTTTTATTTTATTTTATTTTTTTTGTGAAAGGCAAAATGAGGCGGACGCGGCGGGGCCTCGGCCAAATGTGGTCGGCCGAGGCCAACCGTGGTCGTGGCAGGGCCTCGGCCGATTGTGCCCGAGGCCAAGCCTCGACCGATTGTAAACCCTTTTCCAATTTTTTTTTGGGCGCTTTGTGTGCGAGCTCACTTCGACCAGCCGTAGGCTCGGTCAAAGTTTAGCTCTCCCGTCAGGTAGCTAGCGAGGTCGGATCTTGTGCCTGCCCTAAGGGAATAGAGTGTGGTGTTTTCGAAACCAAGCCTTCTGCTTGACCTAGAGAAACACACTCCCGTCAGGTAGCTAGCGAGATCGGATCTCGTGACGGCCCTAAGGGAATAGAGTGTGGTGTTTTCGTAACAAAGCCTTAAGCTTTACCTAGAAAACACCCTCCCGTCAGGTAGCTAGCGAGATAGGATCTCGTGCCGGCCCTAAGGGAATAGAGTGTGGTGTTTTCGTAACAAAGGCTTAAGCTTTACCTAGAAAACACCCTCCCGTCAGGTAGCTATCGAGATTGGATCTCGTGCCGGCCCTAAGGGAATAAAGTTTTTTTTTTTGTTACAGAATTAGTCACGACGGACTATGACCATCCAATAGGTACATTGATAATTGTTGATCAGGGCGGACCATGACCACTAGGTCCATTGAAAATCGTGGACGCCATTTGAGGAGGCGGACGCACTTGAGGAGGCGACGCAGATTGAGGATACGACGCCACTTATTAATCGACTTCCATCACTTGTAACTCAGTGGTCAAGCCCTTATAAGAGACTATATGGAAAGGAACCAGATTTGAATAACCTCAAGGTGTTTGGTTGTTTGTGCTATGCCTCCACCTTACCACATTCACGACACAAGATGGCTCACAGAAGTAGAAAATGTGTTTTCATTGGATTACCTTCAAATACAAAAGGGTATCTATTATATGATGTGCATGACAACTTCACTTTTATCTCACGTGATGTTGTTTTCTATGAAGCTCAGTTACCAGAATATAATTTGTGTATAAGTGAAGTATGATAATTAAGTACAATTAGTGATTTCAGTGTCAGTACAGTGGGTAAGTAATAACAATAGTTCTAGTACGATAGTGTTTAGGACAGTAGTGTTGTGTGTAAGAAAGCCAAGTCCCCCTTCCTCTTACAACAGGCTTATACTTATACTCCAGGTTCAACGACCCTTCTTCTATGAGTTGTAACGGACAACATGATGGTGAGCTTTCAATGTATGGTAATGGAGCCATTGATAATAACTCTTCTCTTTAATGTGCAGTCCTTACGCTGGTGGCCGTTTGTCTTCCTTCGGGTCAGCGCTTGTGGTTCGGGTCGAGTGCTGCATGCCCAATTATCATGTCAATGTTAATAACCATATTAAAGTAAATGCTAAATTTACGTTATATATCACGCTAAAATCTCATTCTCCTATCTTGTTTGCCTCAGAGAAGTTATTTGTTACATTCTGAATGGTAATGAAATCATATTCCAGAGACTCCACAACACTAATTTCATCAACATAAGTTTTTTCCAGAGCTAATTCACATACATTAGAGACCAAGAACCAATTTTTGAGATTCAACTCATTAGTTGCCTTATGGTGATATGAATCTTAATACACATTAAAAGTAGAGCATATTAACAAATAACAACTAGGTTCGTTGCAATTTAAAGTTTGACTGGAACTTACTCTTGGCATAGCATTTGGCCATCCTTTTCTTCATATTCTTAAAGATTTGGAATCCAATCCATTGCTTGGAATCCATAAAAGACTTAACTCAGGATTAGGAAATCACTGATTCACTGGAACACCGACAAGAAAATAATTAATTTGCGATATCTCAAATGTAGCGAAACAAATTAATACCACCCAAATAAAGAAAGTTCCGTAGCTAACCTAAACAGGAAATGATTTAAATGTCAAATATAGTAATTATAATTATAATGAAAAGTTGGTTATTCAAATCGAGAATAATACTATCCCTAGTGTTATTTACTTATTTTTATACTTAATAGTGTGATTTGATATATCGTAAGTTTTTGACGAACATCGTCATGGTATATATTGAGTAGTTTGAATGGACAACATAGCCATTTGAGAACAATCAAAATACTTATCTCTGAAAATTTAGATGCAATTTGCGCACTAAAAGTGAACAATTTAAAAATTGAGAACCAAAACTAAAAATATTATAATAATCATGGGGCTGGATAATACTATGTAGAGATCAGAATTGAAAAACAATACAAAAGCAAAAGCAAAAGCAATTGCAATAAGAAACGGCAGTGTGATAGTGTATGCGCTTGGATTGATCAGTTTGGTATCACGTACTTAATTAGGAAGCTATGTATCTGAGATGCTCATCATCTTCGCTAACTGACATCTCATTGATTGAACCCTCGGTGCTGCAATCATCATCAAGTCCAGGCGGGGCTAATGGTACTGGAAGACTCATAGATAATAAGTTACTTAGCATTTGAACAACTTCACTCATTGTTGGTCTATCTTCAGCCTTTACTTGAATACACAGTAAAGCAACTTGGATGCATTTAATTATATCATCCATTGGACTTGATATACCTCTCAACATTGGATGTATTAGATTTGAAGGAGACCCATTTATCCATTGTTTCCAAGCCTGTAATAACACTAGTCACATGCTATGCTATTTATGAAAATTCAATTTGTTACTCGTATGCATCTCGATACTGATATTTATACTTACATAACTTGAAAGGAAGCAGCATCCAATAGTTCTTTCATTTTGTACATCCAAACATTTTTGTCTACTTATAATTTCCAAGACTAACACTCCAAAACTATATACGTCTGCTTTAACAGAAAGTTGACCGTAATATGCATATTCTGGTGCCATATATCCACTGCGATGTGAAAGAGATAAACGTGTTATGTTAAAAATGAAATATTGAGCTAATAAAGAGTGTACATGAGGAGTACTGTATATTTATAATAGTGTACACAAGCGAAAAATGAACTAAATCTCAACAAATATAACAACTTGATAACATGGTTATCTTCAACGTAACATATTACTCCAATAAGTTGACTAATCAAATTACTTTGCAATGCATCATATTCCACCTATAGATTAAATATTTAGTAAGGAGTACTTACATAGTTCCCATGCATCACAGGTTATTGGTATTCACAGTGAGTTTCGTCCAAAGCAAAGAACCAGGCAAGGCCAAAGTTCGCAATTTTTGGGATCAAATCTGCATCTAGCAGAATGTTACTAACTTTGATATCGCTATGAACAATGCGAATACGAGAGAGTCTTCATGTAGATAAACAAGTCCTTTGTCAATGCTTTTTATTATTATGTAACGTCTCCTCCAATCCAAATATCCACATTTTACAGGATCATTTAACTTAAAACATATGGTTTCAAATTCCTAAACCAAACCAAAAGTCCAGTGTAATAAATATTTACCAAATAAAAATCCGTCAAGGTCACCATTGGGAAGAAATTCATAGACAAGAATCATTTCTCTTCCTTCTTGGCAATAACCAAATAACCTTACCAAATTCCTGTGTTGAAGCTTAGCTATTCAAGTCACCTCATTTTTAAATTATGAATTACCTTGCCTTGAATATTCTGATAACCTCTTCACAGCAACTTCCAGTCCATTTTCAAGTTTTCCCTGAATTATTCCAAAATTAATATAAATAACAATTGCAATTTTAAATTTTTATTAAATTGTATGTTAAATTTACCTTGTATACGGACCCATATCCCCCTTCTCCTAACTTGTTTGCTTGAGAGAAGTTATTTGTTGCGTTTTGTATGGTAATCAATTCATATTTTAGATGAGACTCCAGAGGATTAATTTCAACACTTGAGCTAGATTCTTGCACAACTTCACATAGAAACCAAGAATGATCTTTTGAGAATCTACTCATTAGGTTGCAAGTTAAAGTCTTCATGGAACTTACTCTTCGCATAGCTTTTGGCCTTCTTCTTCTGCATTTTCCTAAAGATGATAAAAAAACAAAAGTCGCAAACTAGATGTTAATTACAATGGTAATGACTGTTGAAGTTATATTGCAAACAAGATATTACAGAATGTGCTTGCTTGTATTGATCAATTTGGTATTACTTAGGATGCTACATACCTGTCATATTGATCACTAATTGACTTCACATTTTTAGTAAACTGGCTTGAAGCCTCTGAACTGATGCTGCCACCAATAAAAAGTCCAGGGTCTAGGGGTTCTGGAAGACTTATAGATAAGTTATTTAGCATTTGAAGAACTTCAATCATTTTTGGTCTATCAGGAACACTTTCTTGAACACACAGCAAGGCAATGTGGATGCATTTTGTTATCTCATGCACTGGAGTTGATATACCTCTCAACATTATTGGATCTATCACATTTGAAGGGGACCCACCTTTCCAATGCGTCCAAGCCTATGAAAACATTCCAAGCTATATATTTATGTCAATTAAATTTGTTATTCATACGCATGTTGATACTGATATACATACTTACATAGTTTAAGAGGTCATCACTTGTATATTCTCCCTCTTGAGAACTAGAAATCCTGTGTCCACTTATAATTTCTAAAATTAGTATTCCAAAACTATATGTGTCTGATTTTTAATAGAAATTTCACCATGCAACGCATACTCAGGTGCCATATATCTGCTGCATCATGAAGTTGATAAATGTATTAATTACTGCATTAAGTTTAACCAAATTATAATGCAATGCATCATGTTCCAACAATAAATTCAATTAGTTTAGTAAGGAATACTTACCTGGTTCTCATGATTCTGCTTGTCGAGTTGTGGATTTTGTCTAATAAAGAAGCAAAGTTCACAATCTTTGGGTTAAAATCTTCATCTAGTAAAACATTACTAGCTTTGAGATTGCAATGAATAATGTGAATACGAGAGCCTTCGTGTAGATAGACAAGTCCTCTGGCAATGCATTCTATTATTTTGTAACGTCTTTCCCAACCCAAACATTCACGTTTCACCGGATCTGCATGTCAACATTTAACTAGAAAGGCATGACATATATCAAATTCTCAAATCAAAGTGAAACAGATGTTTGAGATCTATTACCAAATAAAAAATTGGCAAGGTTGCCATTCGGAGCACTTCTTTTCCTTCCAAGCTAAAACCAAGAAGTCTGACCAAATTCCTGTGTTGAAACTTGACCATTAAAGCCACCTCATTTTTAAATTCTTGACTACGTCCCCTTAAATTTTGAGACAACCTCTTCATAGCAACTTGTTGTCCGTTTTTAAATGTACCCTAAATTATTCCCGAATAAATATTAAAAAGAAAATCAATTATTGAGTTATAGAAAAACAAAAGTGTATTATATCTATATGCTATGATGTAGAACATGGGATACAGAGAGTTTAAAGAAGACAGAAGGAAGCAGGAAATCAGATCCAGAAGTTTTTAAATTCTTCAAGCATCCTACAACATACAAAATCATCGAACTATAAATTGGCTGAAACAAATATGGCTTACTAAATGCAGTAAAAATATTAGTCCATGCATACCAAAGCGAAAACAGAGGAAACGTTAATAATCATATAACAGAGAAAATCATGAACGCGCTTTGGGCAATTGGGCGTAATGTAGGCCTATCAATAATAGAGGCAATTGTTATATCATAAATGATAAATCAGGTCCATTTTACATTTTGGGTCCTTATTTAAAAATTATGTGTTTACATTTAATATATTCCGTATTTACAGTTAATAATTTATATGCTTATAAATAAATTCAAGGCACCAAATTCCTTCATGGCTAAAAGCAAACAGCTTCACCAAATTCTTTTGTTGAAACTTGGCAATTACAGCCAGTTTATTTTTTAATTCTATATTACCTTTCCTTAAATTTTTTTACAACCTTAAATTTTAAGTGTACCCTGGATTATTCTGATGTTAATATTAAAAAAAATCAATTATTGAGTTTTAGAAAAACAAAATTGTATTATTAATTTATTATATCATAAATGTTTTGATTATGTAATAGTTAATACTAAATTTACCTTATATATGACACTATAATCACATTCTCCTATCTTGTTTGCATTGGAGAAGTTATTTGTTGAATTCTGAATGGTAATGAAATCATATTCCAAAAAATCCACAACATTAATGTCTTCATCAGTAGTGCTAGTTTCTTCCTTAGCTTCAAATAAAATTGAAAAAAAAAAATGAGATTCAACTCATTAGTTGGCATACGAAAATTGATCGCAGCTCATTATATAGTGATACGAGTCAAAATAAACTAAACAAATAACAAATAGGTTGCAATTTAAAGTGTGATTGGAACTTACTCTTCTTGGCATAGCATTTGGCCATCCTTTTCTTCATTTTCCTAAAGATTTGGGAACCAATCCATTGCTTGGAATCCATCATATCACTTAAGTCATTCGCAGTGGTTTGTAAATTGCAAGGATTCAAATTGCCGGATCACCGATCTTCTTCGCTAGTTGGCCACGCCCCAGAACTCGCCTGAAGCTTCCCGGCATTGATGTAATTATTGTTAAAAATACTACCTAGTACTAGTACATGCCTACATAGGAAATTCCACAAATATTTCTTTTTGGACAACTGATCTCTCGTTTGCTCGTTTAGACGTTTACTGTTTATTAGTCGTTTTCATATTGCTATTTGTTGTTGTTATTATTATTATTATTATTTAATTATTTAATTCATTTTATGTTTAGATTATTAATTGACTAAATAAAATTTTAACTGAGTACGTAGACTCCTCGTTTTTATATTACGGAGATTACTATATTGACTACTGGCTAGCTGTTTACGCGCTTTGGGCGGGATGTCGGCCGATCAATGATACTTCTGGAAAAAAAATAAATCTTGTTCAATAAGGGAAAAATGTACGAGGCAATTTATGCCGTGGA
>CM008337.1:20853694-20864911 GCA_002525835.2 Ipomoea batatas | reverse complement strand
ACCTATACATTCACAGATACGTAGTTGTAGATTCACACATTTAGAACTATAGATTCACACTTATACTCTGTTTTATTTTTGATTGGCTGGGTGTAACGGTGCCACTAACAGCACCGTTACACCCAGCGTCTAAACGACGCCGTTTAAGGACCCGGGTGCACCTTGCAAGGTGCACCCGGGTCCACGGCATAACAATTGAATGTACGAATATGCCATTGAAGTACTGAACTATTTGGGGATAGCAATTAAACTGCCAAATTCGAATAAGCTCCAAATTCATAACGAACTTGAAAAAAAAGAGCAATTAACATTTTTAGCAGATTAATAAAAAGTTTGTGTTAATTAGGATGCTATGTGTAATTTTTATTTTATATTTATTATTATTATTATTATTATTATTATTATTATTATTATTATTATTAGAGTTTTTTTCCCAAAATAGTCCCTCAACTATTGCTCATTCTCAATTTTGCATTTCGACTTTCAATTGCACCAAATGTGGTCCTTCAACTTTCAAAAACTCACCCAATTTGGTCCTCCGTTATATATTCCGTATAATCAGTGTTAAAATGAAGGGCATTTTCGTCCATTTACTTATTGTTAGCCTAATAAACATTAAAAAAATAGTTGAGGGACTATTTTGAGAATAGTCGAGGGACCATTTTGGGAAAAACTCTTTTACTTATTTCATTTTTTGTTTGTTTTCAATTTTTTTAGACTCTATCAAATTATAATTTCTATACATTTTTTCGTACAAATATAAATAGTTAAAATCGCGCAATCCAAACTCAAAATTTTTAACTTTCTTTACAGACTTTTCCCCTCTATCTAAATATGCAAACTATTCTTATGAAGTTTTACAATAAGTTCCGTAAATTTCATAAATACTCATATACTTTTTTTTTAAATGTTCATAGACAATCAATTACTATGTATCACATTAAATATTACTTTTACCACTGAAAATAATAATATTTTTTTCGAACTTAGACACCCAAAGAGTGTAAAATGTAGGAAAAATATTGGACTGAAATGTAAGTTTTTCCAGTAAACTTCTCAGGTGAGCCATGATAACGTAAAATACGAAGCTAAAGTATGAATATGATCTCTTTTATTAATTCGATTCAAAATGCCGATTCAATACACAAAATGAGCAAAGAGTCTCGGGCGGTCGGCAGTGGGCCTTCCTACTGTCCGAGCATTCTCCAAGCCTTTAGTCGAGAATCAGTCCAAAGGTCCCCCTCTCTCCTCATTAATGCTCTATTTATAAGAGGCAAAAGGTAGATCTACGCCACTTCGGCATGAAAAGCACGTGGCGGACATGAAACAGTTTGTCTTCCAACCAAGGTGAGAGGGAACACGTGGCAGCGTCGACGGGACAACCATCCATCAATCAAAAGGTCACTTCCGACCATCGCGGTCGGCCTGGGACCCACAGAGCGGAGAGGGATTCCGTATGGCGATTTGGATCGGGCTGAGCACCCGACCCGCCGACCAAGCGTACACAAGTATATTTACTATCAAGCCGAAAAGTAAAATCTCGTCACTGTTTCCTGCAATATTTTCTGTATTTGATTTCGAAGTAATTATTAAATTTTATATTAAATTGCATTACTTAAGATATTGTATGACATCTTTTATATGTTTTCCTCTTCTTATTTTTTTATATTAATAATTAGTTATTAATTATTAAGGCAAGTATAATTTATTTTGTAATGTGGACGAATTATTTTTAATAATTTAATTTGATTTAATTAAATTATACCTTAATTATAAAAATCTTACCTAATAATTTTAGTATATTACACGGGCCGGACACAATAATTACTATAAATAATGTTTAATAATTGTCAATTTGTATTCAACAACAAAATTTATAGTTAATTTTTAAGTCAATCATAAAATCTTTTGTACTGTGGGCACATTATTTTTAATTATTTTGGTTTAATAATATTATATCTTATTTATAAAAACTCCAAAGTAATATTTTTAGTAGTACTACGGATGTGACTAAGAATTATTTTAATCGGTGCCTAAAAACTCCAAACGCGCTATTTGCGCTTTTTTTTTTAATCATCTCCTGCAAAATTTTTGATAAGATTTTGCAGGAGATAAATTTCTCTTAAATTTGGTCTCCACATCACTTGTATTCTGCCACCACAAGTTTTTTCTCTGACAAAATTTTTCAAAAATTCGCTAGTAGTGATGCTCTAAAGTTGCACAATATTTGGTTGGTCAGATATTAATGAATCATACAACATTATTTATTTATATATATATATATATATATATATATATATTTGTGAAAAATCATATAGCATAATATTATTCAGCAAATGCACATTATGAACTATGAAGGTATCAAATGCACAATTACAAGCACAATTGGACTATTATTCAATTATGAAAAATGTTACAAATTAATTATTGAAAATTCATAATAAAATATCACAAAATACTATTGGAATTATTAGGGGCTGTATTTAAACAATTACGGAGTATAAAAAATTAGAGATGTATTTTTTTTTTAAAAAAACTCTTTATCCTTTGTGACACAAATGTAATTTAATTGATCAAATTGACTAGTATCAGTTTGGTTGCCATATGCTCACCCAATGAAATCTTCTTCTTCTTAAACTGCCTCAGAGCTTATAAATTGACACTGCCTTGAGTAAAAAACCCAGGATCCGAGGGCTTTGGAGGTTTCATAGATGAGTTACGACTTAGCATTTGAAGAACTCGAGACATTTTTGGTCCATCTACTGCACTTTCTTGAACGCACAACAACGCCACATGGATGCATCTCTTTATCTCATGCACTGGATTTGATGGACGTTTATCGAATCTATCACATTTGAAGCAGACCCTTTTTTCCAATGCGTCCAAACCTATAACAACATTCACAAGCTATTTATGTCAATTAAATTTGTAACATTCACAAGCTATTTATGTCAAGCCGACAAAATGCTTACATCGAATAAAAGGTCTCTTGTAAATTCTCTATTTTGAATGGTATTTCTCTGTCCACTTATAATTTCTAAAACTAACGCTCCAAAACTATATACATTAGACTTTTCTGAAAATTTTCCATAACGTGCATATTCCGGTGCCACATATCCGCTGAAATGTCAAGTGGATAAATGTTTCACTCATTTAAGTAAGTTGATTAATGAAATTACTTTGCAATGTAAATAGATTTAGTTGAGTAGGGAGTACTTACTAGGCTCCCACCAATGTATTTGTAGAGCCTTGGGCTTGGTTTAAAGCAAACAACCTAGTCATCCCAAAGTTTGTAATTTTTGGATTTAAATATGCGTCATTGCCATGCGGAAGGTTACCCACATACTGCTTTGTTTGCGGAATCATTGCCATGCGGAAGACTTTTGCAAGAAGCTGTTCGAAGGACATTCTACTACACCGGAAAGACTCTTCGGACCAGAACTGAGAGCCCTAGGACGTCGTCCTCCGCCGGTGATGGGACAACAATGGTTGTTGGCAGAGCGCCGTAGGAAAGGGATTAAAAAGGAAAATGATAGTACTATTACTGATGAGGCTGAATGTCAACAAGAAGCTACAGATCAGTTTAAGGAAACAGACGGTCTGCACGCTGAGGAAGAATTTAATGGCATTTATGGTGATGCTGACCACGCTCAGAGAGAACATTTAATGAAAAGTGTTAGCGGTATGCTCAACGGACAGAACGCTAACCTTTATTCGGAGATGGAAATGGGCCCTCACTCTGTTTGGGCTTCCCTACGGACAATGAATGGGCTCGAACAAGATAAACCCAATGTCCAACCCCCCAATATAGAGCACTGTAGAAAGAGGAAAGAAATAATAACAGAAGAGAAGGCTTCTCATGAGGTGTTAGAGCAATGTGACATGTTGATGGACAACCCAAAAAACTTGTTGGTGGCGAGACCTGCTTCGTAGACCTGCCTATCATAATGTGTCTTATATCTTGGAACTGTCGTGGGCTTGGCAACCAAGCGACAGCTCAAGTGTTATTGGACTTGGTCCAATCTAAGAAGCCATTTATTTTGTTTGTAATGGAAACCAAGTTAGGCTCTAACAAAGTAGAAGGCATAAGAATGAGATTGGGCTTTGATAGTGTGCTGGCAATCAATAGTAACGACCTTAGTGGTGGACTGGCCTTATTTTGGAAGAAAGAGGCGAATGTGACGGTCACCGGGTTCTCTCCAAACTTCATAACTGCTAATGTAAGTCTTGACAACTCCTCCGCAACATGGCGATTCACCGGATTTTATGGATGTCCTGAGAGAAGCAGAAGGCGAGAATCTTGGAATCTTCTGAAGAGTCTATCAATCCAAAGCGACCTCCCTTGGATAATCATGGGAGACTTCAATGACTTAAGAGCGAAAAATTAGGTAACCTTCCTCACCCTCAGTGGCTTATTAATGGGTTTAGGGATACCATTCGGAGTTGTGGACTGAGAAATTTTGAGTTCCATGGCCATCAATTCACTTGGGAGAGGGGTAGAGGGAGCCCTAATTAGATTAGAGAGAAGCTTGACCGTATCCTCGTGAACGATGGGTAGCTGGACATATTCGGGGACGCTAGAGCGACTTCTTTTGAAGCTCTTCTTAGTGACCACATTCCTTTAGCTGTTTGGCCTATCCCTACAATTTGGGTGAAGAAGAGGAGGAGATTCAAGTTTGAGAATAGTTGGCTGAAGGAGGAACATTGCAGGGAGATAGTTGATTTAAGCTGGAATACAACAGTGGGCAACAACCTATGTTCAAGGTTTGAAGCATGCAGTGTGGCTATCTGGAAATGGGGGAGAAATTTGTACAACAATATTCAGCCACAGATTGAGGAATCAAGGAGACGCATGGAGTACCTTAGAGCAAGGGACGATGATTGGGTTGTTGCTGAGTTTCATAGTGCGCAAAGAACATTCCTCCGACTTCTGGATGAACAAAATTACTATTGGAGACAAAGGGCAAAATTATTCTGGTATACCGGGGGCGACATGAACTCAAAGTACTTCCACAAGGTGGTTACTCAAAGAAGAAGGACTGACACCATAAACAGGTTACACACTCCAGTGGCGATTGGGTGTCTCAAGGGCAAGATATGAATAACATCATGAAGGACTATTTTATCAATATGTTCACGAGTTCTGTAGGCAATCATGACCTTGTTATTCAAAGCTTGGAGCCAGCAATTACTTACACACAGAATGATGCCCTGTTAAGGAGGTTCACTAGGGATGAGATTAAAGCAACAGTCTTCGGAATGCACCCGGACAAGAGTCTAGGTATTGATGGTCTAAACCCGAGTTTTTTTTCAAAATTATTGGGGGTACCATACTGAATCTTTGCGATGACTTCCTTAGAACATGCCAACTACCTAAAGGCTTAAACCAGACTCACATTGTTTTGATTCCCAAAAAAACCAACCCCGAAACCATGGCTGATCTCAAACCCATTGCATTATGCACTGTAGCCTATAAGATTGTCACCAAGGCTTTGGCTAACAGACTTAAACCTATCCTGGATTCCCTGATTTCAGTTAACCAAAGTGCCTTTGTCCCGGGTAGGTTGATTACTGACAATATCATGGTAGCATTTGAAATGAACCACTTTTTGAAAAGAAAAACCCAAGGGAAGGTTGGTTTCACTGCCCTTAAGCTCGACATGAGCAAAGCCTATGATAGAGTTGAATGGCCCCTCCTTCGGGCTATTATGATCAAACTGGGTTTTAGTGAAAGATGGGTAAACCTCATTATGCATTGTATCTCTACTGTTGAGTATTTTGTCCTAAATCAGGGGGTTGAAATTGGGCCTATTTTCCCTAACAGAGGGGTCCGTCAAGGAGATCCTATCTCCCCTTCATTGTTTTTGTTGGTGGCTGAAGGGTTTAGTGCTCTGCTGAAGAAGTTTGAGAAAGAGGGTAAACTTCATGGTATTGGTGTTGCTAGAACTGCCCCCACTGTCTCCCACCTTTTCTTTGCAGATGACAGTTTCATCTTTTTCAAAGCCAATCCTCTTGAAACATCCAACCTCAAACACCTCCTTGATCAGTATGCTATAGCCTCAGGTCAGATCATTAACTATGATAAATCATCCATTTGTTTTAGCCGTAATGTGGGGGCTGAGATGAGGGAGTGTATTAGTAACATTCTGGGTGTGAGAGGTGAAGGAGGTAGTGGAAATTACCTTGGTTTACCCATGCTGGTGGGCAGGAACAAAAAACAAATATTTTCCTTCCTTAAGGAGAGAATTTTGGGGAGAATCAAAGGGTGAAACCAAAGATTACTTTCTAGAGCGAGGATGGAGGTTCTTCTTAAAAGTATCATCCAAGCTTTACCCTCATATGCTATGGGAGTCTTCTTATTACCCCAAGGAATCATCTCTGAGATTGAAAACACAATGAATGCTTATTGGTGGAGAGGCAATGAGAACATGCAAAGTAATGGCGTTAATTGGAAGTCATGGAACATGTTATGTGCTCCTAAGGAATGGGGAGGAATGGGTTTTCGTAATCTTAGAAGCTTCAATCTGGCTATGCTTTGTAAACAATCCTGGAGGCTGATTGATAACCCGGACTCTTTAGTAGCAAGAGTGTACAAAGCGAGATACTACCCGAATTCTACCTTCCTGGAGGCTCGAAAAAGACCAAATCCATCATTTATTTGGTGAAATATTTTGGAAACTCAGGAAATTATTAGGAAGCATAGCAGGTGGAGAGTGGGAAAAGGAAACAAAATCGAGGTTTGGGCAGACAACTGGCTACCTGATAAGAACAATCCCAAAATTATCTCATTCTCTTTTCCGTTAATGAAAAATGCCACTGTGGACAGCCTTAAAGATCAAACTGATTCTCGTTGGGATGAGGAGATTATCAGATCAGTGTTTGACCATAGAGACGCTGAGGTTATATTGAAAATTCCCTTGGCAAATCATCAGATGGAGGACAAACTCACTTGGGCACCGGAGGAAAATGGCCGATTCTCAGTCAAGAGCTGCTACAGGGTACTTTGTGGTGTTCTTCAGCAGCAAGACAAAGTTAAGTGGGCTTTCATTTGGAAACTCAAAATTCCCCCTAAAGTCAAAGTGTTTATCTGGCAAGTGTGTACTGAATGTATTCCCACTAAAGATCTGTTAAGGAGAAGGCATGTGAATTGTGATGAATCTTGTGTATTGTGTAACACTGGGAATGAGTCAGCTTGGCATTTATTTGCTGAATGTAACTACGCTAAGGAAATCTGGACAGTAGCAGACATCCACAACCAAGCTCCGCTGCCATAATCATTCCACTCTTGGTTCAACTTCAACAGGTCTTGGCTTAGCATGGAACAACTTGAGCTCCTTATTTTAATATGTTGAGAGATATGGAAACATGGAACAACTTGAGCTCCTTATTTTAATATGTTGGGAGATATGGAAACAACGTAATGATAAAGTCTGGAACAATACCAATCCCCAGCCGGCCACAATCATCCTAAACAAAACCAGAGTTTTCTTGGAAGAATGGAGAAAGGCAACATCTACACCTCTGGTGACAGCTAACACTCACATTCAGGATTTATGCAAATGGAAGAAACCTCAAGGAGGTCTTATGAAATTGAATGTCGATGCGACCATTGATAAGGATAGAGCAAAGATGGGTTTTGGATGCGTAATTCGCGATAGCTCCGGAGCATTCGTGGCAGCAAGAGGAAAGCAGTGGAATGGCAACTTCACACCAAGAGAGGCAGAAGCTGTAGCGGTGCGTGATTGCGTGAGGCCTTGAGCTGGATTAAAGAACTCCGATTGGATAATGTCCATGTCGAGACTGATGCGTTGAAGGTGGTTCAAAGCTTGCCTCATAATATGGGAGACTCAGCCTTCAATTTGATTATTGGTGACATTAAAAACCTACTGAGTACTTTTTCTCATGTGTTTTTAGCTTTTACTAAATGATCAACGAATTGGGCTGCTCACACTTGCTAAGTAGTCCGTTTCTGTGTCTGGTTGTTCGGAGTGGTTCTCCAACCCTCCATCCTATCTTTGTAATGTGTTATCTGCTGACGTTGATTAATATATCCTACTTGTGTTGGTTTCAAAAAAAAAAAAAACAACTAATGGTGAAGGCCTTATCAAACATTTAACATGCTGTTAAAACACTTAATTACAATATCGTTCAACTCAGCCGCAGAGAAGTGTCGAATCATTTAGAGAAAGAATGATTTAGAAGAATCGGATTTTGATAGCTCCAAAACCGTAATTCTTCACCCCACCGCCCACCGCCCACCGCCGGCCGCCTCCTCCTCCTATTGCTTTGGGAACAACTCAAAGTCTGAAACAAGCACTCTCAGTGGAAGTCGAAGCTAAGAAATGTCTCAGACCCTCGTCGTACGATCTCCCCTGGCGCCTTTACACTCAGCCGCCGCCCCTCACGGCGTCCGACTATCAAAACACACTATCACTCGCACAGGCAAGTGGACGGTCATTAGCTCAGCCAGCATAGCTTCCACCGCAAATTCCAGGAAAGGGGGCGACCGGTGGTCACTTCACGGCATGAGTGCCCTCGTTACCGGCGGCACCAGAGGCATTGGGTAGGGTACACTACTAATTTATGCATATTGATGTGTAATTAACATAAGATTGGAGTTTTGGAGGGCCGATTTTGAAACTGAACTATCTTTTTGTTCGATTCTTGTGTGGATTATTATGTGAATTAGGAATGCCATTGTGGAGGAATTGGCGGGACTTGGAGCCACCGTGCATACTTGCGCCCGGAGCGAAGAGGAGCTGGGAAAATGCTTGAGGGGATGGAAAGAGGAAGGGTTTGAAGTGAGTGGATCAGTGTGCGATGTGTCATCTCGGCCTGATCGCGAGAAGCTAATGGAGGCTGTTTCTTCTACTTTCAGTGGAAAGCTCGATATCCTTGTCAGTTTCCCATGCTCTTTCCCTGTTAATCTGAAAGCCTTTTGTTCCTAGAAATTTATGTAGATTCCAAGAAATTGCATGCTTTTTGTTTGCCAATTCACCAAATTCCCTTTTGTAAGAGACAAGTGTGGATTGTGATTGCTAACCTGGAAAATGGAGAATTGACAACTTGGAAAAACGAAAACAGAGAATACATTTACTTTCTACATTTTCCTATACAGAATGGAAAAAGGAGAATTGAAGGAATCGTAACCCCCTTGAAGTTTTGTTTTGGAATCCAGGATCAGTTAATCTTACTTTGGAATATGCAATATAAATTGGGAATTTGGATATGTTGCAACTTGGAAAGGTGTGGAGGGGAAGGGTAGATTGGCAATTTGGCATTGTATATATTCTTCACCTACATTAGTATATCTTTAATCTTCATGCTGTTTAATTTGATATTACACGGGTGAAGGGTTCATTTCCTCAACTCTTTTCAGTTTTTGCCGGGTTAAATATGTTGAGATGGTTTGGTTCTCTAGTATCCTTTGCTCTCTTGTTGAATGAAATCAGATTAGTACATGATTTTTTGCATCTATGTGCTGTTCCATTCTTGTATCTTGTAGTTGTCCTCTCAGGCTCTCGGCCAGAGCCCTCACTCTTGAGTGTCACACGCTAGTTAATCACATGCATCTTTGAGGAAGTAATAGGTTGGTTTTCTTCTTTTGTTGGCTCAGTAGATAAACAATGTTGGGACAAATATACGAAAACCTGTATCGGATTTCACAGCCAAGGACTTTTCCACCCTATTGGCAACAAACTTTGAATCTGTTTTTCATCTATGCCAACTTGCCTATCCTCTTCTTAAAGCATCGGGAGCAGGATGTGTTGTGTTCACTTCATCTGTCTCGGCTTTTGTATCACTGAAGTCTATGTCTGTCCAAGGAGCAACAAAAGGTGATGTATCTATCTTGATCTCGTTTAAGGATTTTGCTATCATTCTGCAGATTAGTGTGACAGCTCGAGCTCGAGCTCGAGCTCGATAATATTTAATGCTATAGTTACTCACAGGAGCTATTAACCAACTTACGAAAAGCTTGGCGTGTGAGTGGGCAAAAGACAATATCAGGAGCAATGGTGTTGCGCCTTGGTACATCAGAACATCTATGGTGGAGCAAGTAAGTTTCCGGCAACTTGATAAAGCAAAGGTGGTTGTTACTTCTTGGTTAGCTCTATTTAATCTCATAATAATATATCCTATTCCAAATTTAGGTGCTGAGTAATGAGGAATATGTAGAGGAGGTTTATGATAGGACTCCTCTAAGACGCCTGGGAGAGCCCTCAGAGGTGTCTTCTCTTGTGGCATTCCTCTGTTTACCTGCTTCATCTTACATCACTGGCCAGATCATTTGTGTCGATGGCGGCATGACTGTAAATGGATTTTATCCCCGGCATGGCTAAAACTGCAGAAAACGAACTCAAATTCTTTTCTTTCCGCCCAAAGAACTCAATGCCTCAGAAAACGAACTCATTCTTTTCTTTCCGCCCAAAGAACTCAATGCCTCACTACGAGGTTCGATTCTGTTGGATTCTTTGACCATTCAGTAACAGAAGTATTATCACATGATCCTGTAACCATTTCATAACAGATGTGCTATCACACTACATATGGATACTTTTTTTTTTCTTGTTGGATCCTGTGACCACGGGAGTGTTATCACATTACATACATTACATAGTTGACAAATTCTTCTTTTCTTTCCGCTTTGAGGAGCGAATACTTGGTATATTTACAGTTAAACATTGAGCATAGGGTAACATTTCCATTGATTGCCACAGTTATGCTTTAATTAGGGCTTAACTCTAAACAACCTAACCACAATAATTTCATAGTAGAGATTACAAACATTCACTAACGCTGCTGCTTAAAAGAGACAGGGCGGCAGCGGAGTATCTATTCATATGGAGCCCCGCCCCGCCTGGAGTTCAAGTCCACCACCACCACACTCACGTTGTCGGAGCTCCGCCTTGCCAGAGCCAGCTTAGCCAACAACGTTGAAGCATCTGAACAAGCCTTGTCGGAGTTCTCTGCTCCGGCATCTTTCTCCGCCCAGCTCCAAGGCGGCGTTGTTGTTGTTGTCGTCGTCTTCCCCTTAAGGCAGGTCCAGGCAACGCTGCATGCAGTGTCGTTGGACACCACGTCCCAGAGACCGTCGCTTGCCAGGATTAAACACTCGTCTTCTGGCGTCCGGTCCATAACTATCACTTCCGGCTGGCATGTTACGTAAGGCTTCAAATAGTTATCGCCTATCGCTCTGGACATCGCCAGAACTCCCAG
>CM008337.1:20816796-20836993 GCA_002525835.2 Ipomoea batatas | reverse complement strand
GTCATGTCTGCTTTGATGAAAACATTTTTCCGTTTCAGGCTAAAGTGCAGGAAAGTGAACCACCAAACACGCCTACTGCGCCATGGGCTACTGCTCTATTACGTACAAATGTGCCTTCAATCCCGCTTAATATGCCTCCTCAATCGGACAACACTCCGGACTTACAACCGTCTACGTCCCGAACTGAGTCAAATGTACAATTATCAACATCATCTGCAGGACCACCAACTACTACTGCTCAAGCAACGACTGGTGGCCATGCTATGCGAACTCGCAAAAAGACACGAGGCACTGGTGAGCAGTTTTATGCTCTTCATACCACCACAGATCCGACTTGTTATACTCAAGCAGTCAAACATGTGCACTGGAGGGATGCGATGGACCAGGAGTTTAATGCGTTACTCCACAACAACACCTGGAAGTTAGTACCCGCATCGTCGCTCATGAATATTGTAGGGTGCAAATGGGTGTACCGCACCAAACGGAAGGCCGACGGTTCAATTGAAAGGTATAAAGTGCGTCTCGTTGCAAAGGGTTTCAACCAGGTTGCAGGGGAAGATTTTTTTGACACTTTCAGTCCAGTCGTTAAACCTACCACTGTCAGGCTATTGTTCTCTCTAGCTGTTACTCATTCCTGGACCCTGCGTCAACTCGATGTCCACAACGCCTTTCTGAATGGTCATTTACCAGAGACTGTTTATATGAATCAACCGCCAGGGTATGAAGATCCCCAACATCCGGATCATGTCTGCCACCTTCAACGTTCCCTTTACGGTTTAAAGCAGGCTCCACGCGCTTGGTTCAAGCGCCTGCACGATTTTTTACTCTTTACTGGCTTTTCGTCCTCCAAAACTGATGTATCGTTGTTTTTCTATACTTCTGGGGACTCTCGGGTATATCTCCTTGTCTATGTAGATGACATCATCATGATGGGTAACGACTCCGCCTTGGTTGACTCTATACTACGTCGTCTATCTTCTACATTCAAAATCAGGGATCTAGGCACACCAGGATTCTTCCTCGGCATTGAAACTCTGACATACAGTGGCGGTTACCTTTTGTCTCAGAAACGGTATATGCAGGACATCCTCAGTCGGGCTGGTATGACCGACTGTAAAGCTTTGGCAACACCAGCTGCAGTCACTCAATCCATATCTCTCTCTATGGAGCCGTTTGATAACCCGAATCATTACCGTCGCATAGTGGGCGCTCTTCAGTATCTCACCATCACTCGGCCAGACTTATCTTTTTCTGTTAACCGGCTTTGTCAGTTTATGCATTCACCTACATCAGAACACTGGTGTTTACTCAAGCGGGTGTTGCTTTATGTCAAAGGCACGTTAGATATGGGATTGCAGGTCACTCCATCAGCGCACTCTACGTTACATGGTTATTCTGATTCTGACTCGGCCGGATGTCCGATTGACAGAAAGTCGACTAGTGGCTATGCAGTGTTCTATGGCTCTAATCTGATTTCTTGGGTCTCCAGGAAGCAGCGCACGGTTGCTCGTTCGTCTACTGAAGCCGAGTACAAAGGCTTAGCCGACGTAGCCGCTGAAGTCACATGGGTTGTGTCCTTGCTCCGCGAGTTACGTCTCCACTCTGGTCAGCCTGCGACATTGTGGTGTGATAATCTCGGCGCTACTTACATGGCCGCAAATCCAGTTTTTCATGCTAGGACTAAGCATGTTGAAGTGGATTACCACTTTGTTCGTGACAAAGTTGCCTCCGGGGAGTTACAGGTTTGCTTTGTCTCCACTCAGGATCAGTTTGCGAATATCTTCACCAAACCACTGCCTGCTCCGCGTTTTCAGACTCTACGTGCCAAGCTCAATGTTGTGTCTCTCCAACCTTGTGCTTGAGGGGGCATGTGAGTTATGTTACATTATGTTTATTACTTTATATTATATAGTCTTATTGTTTGTTATTAGTCAATGTTTACTTACCTGTAGAATAGGGGAGGTTATAGCTACCTCTCTTATAGATGTACTAGGACTCTGTAATTCAGTTACTATGGCAATTGAATCCTACGTTCATCCCCGCACAAACTAATATTATTAATTAATTGGTATAAAAATTAATAAAGTTTAATTCATAACAAAGTTTTATTTACCAAATTCTGAGAATATTTAAACCATTATAATTATGAGAATAATGAAAACAAATTCTGCGTAATTTTATAAGAAAAAATAATTTATTAATTACTATTTACACCAATAATAATAATTCGAATACTTATCTATACAACTATTAATAAAAATAAAATAATCCTTTGTGAAATTCCCACCCAAACAATAGCAAAGATAAAATGGAAAAGAAAAATTGATATTACTAATTGATTGAAAATATAAAAAGATCCTAATCTATACTATATATAAAAGTAAAATCCTCATATTTCATTTTCCTGTCCAAATTTTTGTATTCAATTAATTAAATATTTTATTAGTCAAATAATTAATAAACCCTATTTAGTAAGAAAATGTAAAATAAAAATTAACTAATATCTATCAATTAGTAATATTGTTTCTATATTCACGTATCAATACTATTAATAAAAGGAAAATACTCCCTTCAACTTTCTCGCACAATCTATTATTATTAATTAATTGGTAAAAAAAATTAATAAAGTTTAATTGGTAACAAAATTTTATTTACCAAATTCTTAGAATAATTAAACCATTATAATTGTGAGAATAATGGAAACAAATTATGCGTTATTTTATAAGAAAAAATAATTTTATTATTATTATTTACACCAATAATAATTTCGAATACTTATCAATACTTCTATATCTATACAACTATTAACAAAAATAAAATTATCCTTTGTTAAATTTTCACCCAAACGCGGAATGGATGCTTAGATTCCCAGGTGCCATGATTGAACATCTTCCAATGATTGCCTCGGATCACACCCCATTACTTCTTAATACCAGTCCGAGCGACAACCTTGGAGGCAGGAGGAATTTTAGATTCAATGCGGCATGGACCTCCCACCAAAATTTCTTAGAACAAGTTCACTCTGTATGGGACTTGGAAGGAGAACTGGGATTAAATAATAAGCGGATGGCTGAAGCCCTTACTGCTTGGAACAAGAGGACTTTTGGGAACATTTTTTATAGAAAGAAGAGATTGTTGGCTAGGATCGGAGGGGTTCAACGCTGCTTAGCACAAAATGCAAGATCAGACCTCATGAAACTAGACAAAAAGTTACGGCTCGAACTAGAGGTCACACTTCAACAAGAGGAGCTGTTGTGGTATCAAAGATCAAGGGAAGAATGGATCGTATCCGGAGATCGCAACACTAGGTTCTATCACTTAGCTACACTGGTCAAAAAGAGCGCTGGAAAGAGAGACAGGCTGAGAAAAGAAGACGGAAGCTGGATTACAGAGGAACATCTGATTGTGGACCACATTCGACATCACTATATTAGACTTTTCACTGAAGAACAAAGACCACAACATCAGCAACATATGGGTGGGCGATTTCCGGCTCTAAGTAATGAAGAATGGCAGGAGCTGAACAAACCATTCACACCGGAGGAGCTTAGACAAGCGTTATTTGAAATGGAGGCGTGCAAAGCACAAGGGCCGGATGGGTTCAATGCAGCCTTTTATCAGAAAGCATGGGGCGTAGTGGGAAAGTAACTAATAAAGTTTGCCATGAAGTTCTTCAATGAAGGGATATTGCCAGATGAATGCAATGACACTTTGATTTGCCTAATACCCAAGGTTCCAAATCCAGAAACGGTGAATCAACTAAGACCTATAGGACTATGCAATGTCTCGTATAAGATCCTTACTAAGGTGTTGGCAGCACGAATTAAGGAAGGACTTAAGAAGTTGATTGGCCAATATCAATCGAGTTTCATCCCGGAACGGCAAATTTCGGACAATATTCTTGTATTTCAGGAGGTCTTAAATTCGATGAACACAAAGCCAGGGGCATCAGGCTGGATGGTAATCAAAATAGACCTGGAAAAAGCATACGATAGGCTCTCTTGGGACTTCATCGATGACACACTCAAGGATGCGGGTTTCAACGACATTTGGAAAAGGAATATTATGAAATGCATATCATCCTCTAGGCTAGCAGTCACCTGGAATGGCCTTCAATCCGAATGGTTTAAACCAAGCAGGGGCATAAGACAAGGAGACCCCATCTCACCTTTATTATTTGTGTTGTGCATTGAAAAACTTAGCCATATTATATGTGATTCTAGTTCAAAGGGTGTATGGAAAGGGATCAAAATTACTAGGCAAGGACCCACTCTAACTCATTTACTTTTTACAGATGATATGGTGCTGTTTGGGGAAGCTACACAGATGCAAGGCGCAGAAATGAAAAGATGTCTGGATGAGTTCTGCATGATATCTGGACAAAGGGTCAACTTCAACAAATCAAGCATCTATTTTTCAAAGAATACTCCACCTGAGATGCAGCAGCAGTTAGTTGACTTGATTGGGATTCCAAAGGTCACAAACCTTGGAAAATACCTAGGAATCCCATCGATCCATGGCAGATTAAAAAATGACTCTTTCTCAGGAATCCTTGATAGAATGCAGAGCAAATTAGCAGGATGGAAAGCCAAAACGTTATCCTTGGCTGGTAGACAAGTGATGGCGCAGTCAGTCCTTTCTTCATTTCCCTATTACACGATGCAGACCACGCTCATTCCCACAGGAGTCATCAATAATATGGAGAAACTCATCAGAAGTTTCTTATGGGGCAATCTGGATGGGGAAAGAAAATGCAATCTAGTTAGATGGGACATGGTCACCAGGAATAAAGAGGATGGTGGATTAGGAATTCGGAAACTAGCCGAGATGAATTTAGCCTTCCTTGCCAAATTGGGATGGCGTATTATGACGAATGAAGACAGCCTATGGATTCGGCTGTTTAAGGCAAAATATGCAATTCATTCGACAGATTGCACGCAGTGGCGCCCAAAGTCAAATATGTCAAATGCATGGCGTGGTATACTCAAGGCAGTTCCTACTCTGCACCAGGGCACCAGAAAATTGGTGAGGAATGGAAAAAACACACTGTTTTGGAGGGATGTCTGGCTAGGCGACACACCACTTGAAGCCATAGCCATTTCTCCAATTCCTCCAGAAGATATTAATAAGACAGTGGCCGATTACTGGAACACAGGTTGGAAGTGGAATAATCTCGGGGACCTACTGCCAGGTGATTGTTTAGATAGAATGGCAGCATTTTTAATTACTGAAGAGGAAGGAGAAGTAGACACTACTGGGTGGAATGGGGGCTTGAGCGAGACCTTCTCGGTTAGCTCAGCATATAACATTGCGGCATTTAGAGAAACATCGGTAGAAGCGGCCAAATGGAATAATATTTGGAAGCTTAAAACCCCAAACCGGATCAAGACATTTATATGGCTAGTCAGACATGACAAAATTCTGACCAATGCCAACAGACGAAGAAAAGGTTTAACAGAAGACGATAGGTGCTGGAACTGTCCCTATGCGACGGAAGATTCAGATCAAGTACTGCGCAAATGCCCCTTAGCAGTAGAGATATGGTCTATAGTGATGCCGACCCATCATGCTAGCCACCTAACACGTCCGTTGCTCGACTGGTTAGATAATGGTATATCCCTCAAAAACTCTGGTAATACTCCCGGGGATGTAAGAGCTCTGTTTGCTATCACAGTATGGTGGATTTGGAAGTGGCATAACGACGTCATCTTTAACAACAAGACATGCCCCGTGCATGCCAGAGTAAATTGGATCATGACTCAATGGCTTGAGGTGAGCAGCTCATTTATTAAAGCAGAAAACCGACTGAAGATAGATCAACAAAGAAACTGGAAGAAGCTGTGTTGGCTGAAACCCCATGAAGACTATATGAAAGTAAATGTGGATGGCTCGGTCAATCTGACCAATAACAGAGCCAATTGTGGAGGGGTACTTAGAGACAGGAACGGGGAATGGAGAGGAGGTTTTGTGTGTACCATTGGGATATGTTCACCCCTCCAAGCCGAAGCATGGGCTCTCCTACGAGGTATTCAAATGGCAATTCAGATGGGTTACAGAAAGGTTATTTTCGAATGTGAATCGAAAGAAGTGGTTAAATTCATGAAGTGAGCGATAAAAACGTATCTTGTCTCACTAAGACTTTTAGTTTTGTTATTTTGAGGAGTGGTTAGCAGAGTCTACCACTAGGGTATTTACCCTGTTGAGTAGTAGTCATTAGAAACATATCATGACTACTAGGACTGGTTACTACCCATTGGACTTGAAAACCCATTGGGGGTGTCCACACTTAAGGTATTAGTTCTGTTCCACTTAAATGGGATCTTTGTGTAGTGTTCAGTAGAGTGATTACTGTTCACTAGGACTTATTAATTAAGACCCTACCCATTATTTGAGATTAAATGGGATCTTTGTGTAGTGTTCAGTTGAGTCATCACTGTTCACTAGGGCTTATTAATTAAGACCCTGCCCATTATTTGAGATTGAATGGGATTTTGTGTAGTGTTCAATAGAGAGATTATTGTTCACTAGGGCTTGATGAAACAAGACCCTGCCCATTGTATTTAGATTGGTGTTCCTCCATGTATATGTACATGTATATATTAACAATGACTTTGAAAGATATATTACTTTCGAAATGTTCCTAAAATTTCTATTGTGAGAAATATTGAATTGGAAATTATGAATTATGAGTATTTTTGAGAAATTATGAGTTTTGGAAGTCTTTAGTATTTTTAGAGAACTGTGAGTCCTTAGAATATTGTGAGTATTGCTTATTTGCATCTATATGTTCCAATAGTTTTAATGTAAATATTTATACATATTATTATCTACAAGTTGTGTTCCTATGTGCTATGTGTAAATAGTTATTTTAGGAGGTGAATTAAATCTTACTTAGCTTTGCGCTAACTTTGGATACTCTTTGAGTATATTTCAGGTGCATCTGCATGAGCATGGATTATGAGAGCGAATCACCTAGAGAATTTATCAGTTAATTAGATTAGCTAGTTTGTTGGTTTTTTAGTTATTTTTGTACTAGTACGTACCTTGGGATATTATTCTTAATAAATATTTATGAGCCTTAAATCTTGAGTTATTTTAATTTGGTTGGTTTTAGCCTTAGCGTTTAGGTATAAGAGAAATACCTGAGCGTGGCGGTAACACCTATTTCCTTTTGGTTAGATGTTTGAGCTTCCGCAATATTATTAATGATTTTAATATAAATATTGTAATAACTTTGGATATGGAAATTGGGGTGTTACAAGAACCTTCCAAAACATTTTCGGACCTTTGGGAAAGTTGCATCATCAATGGCTTTGAACAAAATATCCTTGGCAATGTTGTCCAAGTTATTTCGTGTACGATCTTCTGGACCCCATTCCACTTTGGGTTTAGGAATGTACTGCGGTGTTGTACTTGTTTGTGCTACAGCGGTATTGATCTTTAAGATTTTGATCGGCCCGTCGGTAATAACTTTCCACATTTCATCGTGTAGTGCGGATAGATGTTAAAATATAATTTACTTTGTATTTTAATGTTAAAATCATGAATTGAATTTAATCGTATCAATTTCATAAGATCTAATTGTTGGTCCCGATAGGGTCGAAAAAGTCTAGAGGGGGGGGGGGTGAATAGACTTTTCTAACTTTCCAAAAAATATTATAACACTTTAACAGAGACAATCCAAGTGAATAAATTTAACTTGAATTGCATAGCGGAAAGAATAAGCGGTACGGTGCTATAAACAAAGTTACGTAAAAATGAAGAGCTTCACGACATGCATCACGTTAGAAGCGTTAGGAATAACTCAAATAATGAGTGTGTAAAGGTTGGCTCGCATCCGGACGTGGGAACTATCAAACCCAGATCAGATAGTATAAGTAGTGAATAGTTGGGTTCGTAGCATAACAACAAATAAGCTTGGCATGGAAGATGACGTTGAACTTGCAAATATGTCTTGCATGCAAAAGGTATGCCACGTGAATCAATGATGCTTTTAGCAATAAATGTGACAAAGTATGCAATGCATGTGATGGTCAGATAAATAAATATGCAAGCAGATAAAGTAAATGGACATAGTGATTTATAGTGGTTCGAAGGTGATGTAATCCTCCTACTCCACTTTCTCTTTCCTCCAAGGAGAGATTCCACTATCTTCAATCACCTAGATACAATAGTGAATCAGTGCTCTTCTAGCACTCTGCTACTCCGAATGCCTTTGCACACAACAAAACTCAAACTCGAACGTCTTGCACCCAGCTACGTTCACGAGCGTCTTGCACCCAGCTACGCCCTTCAACCAAGTGTTTTTGCACCCAGCTACACTTAGTCTCCATAAGTGTTCTACACAAAGCTGCACTCCTCCGAGTAATTCGCACAAAGCTATTCAACTAAGTGTTTTGCACCCAGCTACACTTAGTTTCACCGAGTGTTTTGCACAAAGCTACACTCCTACAGTTTCTTTCAAGAAATAAAAGTATTTCTTCTCAAGACTTGATTTTCTCTCGTGTTTAGCTCAATACTTAGCTCTTGCTTAAACAGATATCACTTGTTGTGTATTTAGTGCTATTATTGTGTCCGTATCCTCATCCCCTTCATTGGTCTTCAAGTCTTCTTGGGTTTATATAGCTAGATTAGGTATTTGCCCGTTATGATTTTTCAGAGCATTAAATGCCTTCAGATGATCTTTGTCAACTTTGATGGCTCTGTCAGATGAATTTGAATATTTGCTTCTGATAATCCTCCAACGTTCTTCTTCAATCACTGACATAATTTTCCTTGTAACTTGTAGCCATCCATCCTTGACTTTGGTAATGTGAACACTTGACTTTGTTCATAATCCATAAGTCAGGTTGCTCTGATGAGTTATATCTGTTTGGTGACTCTTGGTTGAGCATAATTAATGCCACCAAAAAGTACATTGACTTTTCTCATAATGATCTTCAGCTCCATGTAGCAAGAATATTTGAATTCATCCTCATGCCTTATTTAGGAAAAATAATATTTCCCTTTTTAGAAGTGTTGTAGGCAGTGTTGGACTCCTTTTGAAATAAATAGGTCATCCTATTTATTTGATCACGCCATACTTAGCCTCAAATGAATTTATTTCTTCCCTCTTTGGATGATACGTAATTCTTGCATGAAATAATAGGTAGGTCATCCTCATCCTCAATTTTAATCTTCCAAAAAGGCAAGTCATCCTCTTTGAGCTTGAAGTCACGGTCATCCTCTCCATCAGTTAATGTGATTGACCTTTTTGCATGGATCTTTATTGACCGTGAAATCAAGTCATCCTCATCCTCATTTTTAATTTCCAGAGGCTAAGTCATCCTCATCCTCATCCTCATTTTTGACTTCCAATCGGCTAAGTCATCCTCTCTCTTCAATTAAATAGTCAAGTCATCCTCATGTTGATTTATGACCAAGTCATCCTCATCCTTGATTTTAATTATCAAAGGCTAAGTCATCCTCTTCTTTAAATATTGCTAGTCATCCTCATCTCCAAAAAGGTAAGGTATTCCTTCCCCCTTTTGTTTTTAATCTTTGCAAGTCGTCATCAACACCAAATAAATCAAAGCAAGTCATCCTCCACTTGATTTTTCCACACGGTCAACTTGTTCAAAGTTGGCCACGCCATTTTGCTCCAAGAGGTCATCCTCATCTCCAAAAATAATATCTTTGCATGAGTTAGCCTCTAAAATATTTGTGAGAGAACCCATTTAAGGTTGACTTCAATTTTGACTTTTAATTGCAACATCCTCATCTTGAAATAATTAATTCTTCCAAAGAATTAATTCTTGCAATTCGAACCATGTTGTCACGTTCCGGGATGTCTTCGAGTCTTGATCAATCTTCCAAATTCTCCTTAATTTGTAAAGTGGAAGCGAACGACTTACAAGTATAAATTAAAATTTATACTATTGTAATTTCAACTCAATCAACTAGACTTGTACTTGACGTAATCCTAAACTAGACTCAAAATAAAATTGGGGGTCTAATATTACATTTTTGGTTCATCAATACAATTACAATATATTTGTAACACTAATTTTAAGATTATTGTAATTATAGTACCTCCCGTATTACCACTCTTTAACTTTAGTAAAAAATTAAATGCAAAGACAACATTGATTATACATCTTCTCTATTGATATGATAGAACAACAAAAACAAAAACAAAAACAAACACACACAAAAAAAATCATAACAAAATTTGAAATATAATTAATTGGATAAAATATTTTGAATATAAAATACATAATAAATCATACATCTTTTCTATTGATATGATATTTATAATTACTTTAATTTAAGTTATATCAATTTCAATTTTTTCTAAATTAATTTTAATACGATGACACAAGATATAGAAACTTTTAGACTACATTGTTATTATAATAATAATAATAATAATAATAATAATAATAATAATAATTATTATTATTATTATTATTAGTATTTTTATTTTTATTATTATTATTATTATTATTATTATTATTATTATTATTATTATTATTATTATTATTCATGATTGTCATGTATGATAATATATGCTTCACCCACTTGACTAAGTTTTTTAAGGCTAATATGACGAATTTTATTACTTTGTTATGAGGTAAATATTAAATGATAAATTAAGAATGAAAAATAACATTTTTGTAATGATGGAAGAATTATACTCTTCATATATGAAAATGTTAATTCTGTCAAAATTATACTCTTCATATATGGAAAGAGAAAATTGTAATTTACGCTCTCTATAATATGCCAATTATTATTGTCACTCGTGAATTATTAGTGGTGTAAATGTTGTCCTCAATTTTCAAAACGGTGCATCTATTGTCCTCCCGTAGTGTAAATGGTGCCCCTCCCGTCGATATGGGAGAGACAATATATGTATCTTTTTTAATTGAGGGGCAACATTTACACCACTAATAATTCAGGAGTGACATTGATAACTGGCATATTATGGAGAGGCATAAAGTATAATTTTCCTTATATGAAAATTTCAATTCTGTCTTCTTTTTGTGTTGGTAAACAATTATTATCCATTATGAGATTGTTCTTTTTTATTTCCGAGCAAATTTTACTTTTAGTATTCAACTATTGTGTCATTAATACATTTAGTCATGCACTTTTAATTTTGTTAAATTAAAGCGTGTAAGTTTTAGTGGTGGGTTGAATGTGGGATGGAAGTGGTAAAACGAAGAGTCTAAGCTCCCCGAGTGTCGTGTCTCTCAAGGATGCCAAATTGGAGCGAATTAGTGTTGACATTTAGGAGGTTAATGGACAAGAGTAGCAAGGATTACTAAGGGTCATAGACTGGGGGTTGTAAAAACAAAATTAAACTAAACAATCTAAG
Source organism: Ipomoea batatas (assembly GCA_002525835.2). Taxonomy (NCBI): domain Eukaryota; kingdom Viridiplantae; phylum Streptophyta; class Magnoliopsida; order Solanales; family Convolvulaceae; genus Ipomoea; species Ipomoea batatas. Next base: position 20,825,634 of record CM008337.1, on the reverse strand, counting down.
AAGACAAAGGGGCGTGTGCCACATCTAAACCAAGCGATTGATTATCAAAAAGGAATGTGGAAATGAGTTTTGGGATTGAATTAGGGAGTCACGTTATTTATACCGAGTGGCGTCACACTCAGACTCTCAATCCTCATTCGGTTGAGACATTTTATCGAACACCTTATCTTCCAGTCCTCCCGGACCTCATCCTTTCGGATAGAGAGCGGGGATGTGGATGAGTGGGACTCGTAAGAGGCCGCTATCGCGCACACACTCACTTTCACTAAGTTCACTAACTATTCCGGCCGAAATAGAAGCAAAACATGTAGAACATCACCCACACAAGACTACAATCTTACTCCAACATTTTCATAAACATAAGGCAAAATTCAAGCATCAATCTAGGATCTAGCATAAGGCACACACACCCCTAGATTATTCTACTCAAGCATTGTGAACATTAAAAAGCAACAATCAAAATTAAACAAGACCATAAATAAAAGCAACAATCTTTCTAGGAAAAGAGTATTATACCTATGGAAACAAGTGATCTACTTCTTCTATCTTTTCATCCATCTTCGTCTTAAAATTAGAAAAACTAATCTATCCTAATGAGAGTGTATTGGTTTCCCCCAAAGGGGAAGAAATGAAATGAAAATCAGATCTGGAAAGTTGGAGAGAGCTCTCCCTCTTAAAATGAGGAAGAGGGGTTTAAATAGCTATCCGAAAGTCGAAATCCCGCGGTTGCCCTAACTGGCCCGTCCACGCCACCACCACGTGTGGATGGGGGTGTGGATGCGTATTGGAAATAGTCCACGCCTCCCAACACGCGTGTAGGCCTCGTGGTGGGCTCCTGCCCGGTTGATTTTTCGTTTGTTGCTTCCTTTTTGGCCTTAGACCTTGCTATATCCTGCAGAAATGTTTTAAAACACAACCTTTGAGTCGAATTTGTTGATATAATTTGGTCTCAATTAGAGTCTTTATGCATAAAAGATGATCATAAATAGGTGTTAAGACTACATAATGTTGTCCATAAATGACCCTAAACTTGACTGTTCTTGGCGCTTATCAATTACGCCCATAACTTTCAATTGTTTATCACATTTAACCTTTCGTTTAAATTTCACCATTAGTAAAGATGCTTGAATAATGAAATTACATGTTGGGGGTAAGATGTTTGAATAATTACACCATTCAATTATAAGAGTTTATGGGAGAGGAAGATAAATTATATGTCAAGGTATGATCCTTGAATAATAAATTACATGTTGGGGTAAGATGTTTGAATAATTTCACCATTCAATTATAAGAGTTTATGGGATAGGAAGATAATTTACACGTTAGGGTAATATGCTTGAATAATAAAATTATATGTTTACCACTTTTATTAAACAATTGAATAACAAAAATTTAAATGGAGGATTAATTGTGACAAACAAACTAATAAAGTCAAGATTGTAATTAGGCAAAAGTAAAAGAGTAAGATTAAATGTGACAAAATTAGAATAATCGATGACTAAAAATATAATTTACTTTGTAGTTTAATGTTAAAATCATTGAATTGGATTTAATCGTATCGATTTAATAAGATTTAATTTTAAAATTATTGTAATTATAGTACCTCCCGTATTACCATACCTTAACTTTAGTAAAAAATTAAATGCAAATACAACATTGATTAAATGTATATAATGATGAGCGTTGAAATAAAAAGTAACTTCGTCAAAATATATGACAAGGCGATATTAAATGAGTATGAAGGAGAGAAAAAACTACATACATAAATGATTTGTAAAGTAAATAATTAAAAGAAAAAAAATGTTCATAGTAAAATTTTAATTAAAAGAGGAAAAAAATTATTTTCCCACAATTTTTTGTATCATGGAATTATTATTAGTTATTCTTGAATTCTTTTCCAGTTATAATTTTATTTCATTTTGATTTTATCGAGGAGAAGAAAAAAAACATATTAATAGGCTCCATAGTCATACTCATAAATTCATGTTCTGTATCACTAGAAGCCAATCGAAAACCAAAAATCAAAACATAAAAAATAATTTTATTTTGTGTAACGAATGGACTCTGTTGTGTTGAGTGGTGATTAAGGTTTGATGCCAAATTCATGTTCTTAATCACTAGAAACCAAAAGAGAGGGAAATCAAAACACTTTTAAAAAAAATACAAAAAACAAAAACAAAACAAAACAAAAAAAAAAAACAAAACAAAAAAATACAAAAAAAAAACAAACAAAACAATACAAAAAACAAAACAAAACAAAACAATAAAACAAAACAAAACAAAACATAAAAAATCATAACAAAATTTGAAATATTATTAATTGGATTTAATATTTTGAACATAAAATACACTATAAATCACACATCTTCTCGATTGATATAATATTTATAATTACTTTAATTTAAGTTATATCAATTTCAAATTTTTCTAAATTGATCTTAATACGATGACACAAGATAGAAACTTTTAGACTACAGTGACTAGATGATTTATAAAAAGTAAACTATCATTTTAAAAATTTTTATTTTTCATAATGGAATTACAAAATGCATTTTATATAAATTAATTAATTAAATTAAATAATTTTTTATCATACATAACACATTATAAAGCTTACAAAATAATGCTTGCTATAAATTTTAAGTATTAAATTATTCAATTAGAAATATATTTTAAAATTTGATATCAATCACAAATCAATCTACATTATAAATGTCACTATAATTCAATACCTCTGAACTCTATTTCTCACTTGTTTTAATCTATCTTTATCGATTTGGTGTTCAAAAAAAATGTCACTATAATTATAAAAAGCCAAAAAAAATCATGAAGTTACAAATTCAAAATTCAATTAGATTTAGAAATAAATCTCTCAAATTATAATATCCCCGTTGGATCCGTCGTATCTCCTAATGTGGATCTGTCGTATCTCCTAATGTGGTAATATTTGATTCTGCTCCTATCCCCTGATGTGGTAATACGTGATTATTAATTGATTAATTAACTATTATTATTATTATTATTATTTATTATTATTATTATTATTATTATTATTATTATTATTATTATTATTATTATTATTATTATTCATGATTGTCATGTATGATAATAATTATGCTTCACCCACTTGACTAAGTTTTTTAAGGCTAATATGATGAATTTTATTACTTTGTTATGAGGTAAATATTAAGTGATAAATTAAGAATGAAAAATAACATTTTTGCAATGATGGAAGAATTATACTCTTCATATATAGTGGTGTAAATGTCACTCGTGAATTATTAGTGGTATAAATGTTGTCCTCAATTTTCAAAACGGTACATCTATTGTCCTCCCATAGTGTAAATGGTGCCCCTCCTGTCGGTATGGGAGAGGCAATATATGTACCGTTTTTAATTGAGGGGCAACATTTACACCACTAATAATTCAGGAGTGACATTGATAACTGGCATATTATGGAGATGCATAAAGTACAATTTTCCCTATATGGAAATTTCAATTCTGTCTTCTTTTTGTGTTGGTAAACAATTATTATCCATTTTGAGATTATTCTTTTTTATTTCAGAGGAAATTTTACTTTTAGTATTCAACTATTGTTTCATTAATACATTTAGTCATGCACTTTTAATTTTGTCACATTACGCCCATAACTTTCAATTGTTTATCACATTTAATCTTTCATTTAAATTTCACCATTAGTAAAGATGCTTGAATAATGAAATTACATGTTGGGGGTAAGATATTTGAATAATTACACCATTCAATTATAGGAGTTTATGGGAGAGGAAGATAAATTATATGTCAAGGTAAGATCCTTGAATAATGAATTACATGTTGGGGTAAGATGTTTGAATAATTTCACCATTCAATTATAAGAGTTTATGGGATAGGAAGATAATTTACATGTTAGGGTAATATGCTTGAATAATAAAATTATATGTTTACCACTTTTATTAAACAATTGAATAGCAAAAATTTAAATGGTGGATTAATTGTGACAAACAAACTAATAAAGTCAAGATTGTAATTAGGCAAAAGTAAAAGAGTAAGATTAAATGTGACAAAATCAGAATAATCGATGACTAAAAATATAATTTACTGCTTCAAAAATATAATTAACTTTGTAGTTTAATGTTAAAATCATTGAATTGGATTTAATCGTATCAATTTAATAAGATTTAATTTTAAGATTATTGTAATTATAGTACCTCCCATATTATTACCACACCTTAACTTTAGTAAAAAATTAAATGCAAAGACAACATTGATTAAATGTATATAATGATGAGCGTTGAAATAATTAATTTTCTACAATTTTCTGTGTATCATGCAATTATTATTAGTTATTCTTGAATTCTTTTCCAGTTATAATTTTATTTTATTTTGATTATATTTACGAGAAGAAAAACAACATATTAATAAGCTTAGTATTAGCTTAGATTAGCTTAGTATTAGTGTTCTGTATCACTAGAAGCCAACTGGAAACCAAAAAGCTTCATGTTCTGTATCACTAGATAGAAGCCATTTTTTTTTGTAACTGGACTCTGTAGTGTCAATCGTTATATCGTGCACCACGGTGCACATAGCAATGTCCACCCTGGTCCAAAACGACGTCATTTCGATGTTAGTGGACGTGGACGCGAATGACTCTAGGGAATTCATTATCTAGAATACACATAATCATTATCTAGAATACACAGAACGTTTGCCTAGAATACACAAAATGTTTGCCCAGAATACACAGAAGAATATTGACACAAAATACACAGAACTCATCCTCCTAACATTCGAATGCACAAACACATCACAACCTGTGTTAATAACATGAATACACAGAATATTGACACAAAATACACAGAACTCATCCTCTTAAACATTCGAACGCACAAACACATCACAACATGTGTTACTAACATGAATACACAGAACGGTTGTCTAAGATACACAGAATGATTTCCTAGAATACACAGAATAATTACTTAGAATACATGGAAATTAATATAAATATATAGACCGGCCAAAACGGAAAACGTGATTTCCAAAAAAAGGGACGATTAGTTTACAATGCTCAAAACGACGTCGTTTACGTACGTGGTGCACATTGTTGTGTGCACCGTGGTGCACGGTATAATTTGCCCTATAGTGTTGAGTGGTGATTAAGGTTTGATGCCAAATTCATGTTCTTAATCACTAGAAACCAAAAGGAAGGGAAATCAAAACACTTCAAAATGCAAAAAAAAAAAAAAACAAAAAACAAAAAACAAAAAACAAAAAACAAAAAACAAAAAACAAAAACAAAACAAAACAAAAAAACAACAACAAAAACAAAAACAAAAGCAAACTCACACAAAAAAAATCATAACAAAATTTGAAATATAATTAATTGGATAAAATATTTTTTGAATATAAAATACATTATAAATCATATATCTTCTCTATTGAAATGATATTTATAATTACTTTAATTTAAGTTATATGAATTTCAAGTTTTTCTAAATTAATTTTAATACGATGACACAAGATAGAAACTTTTAGACTACATTGACTAGATGATTTATAAAAAGTAAACTATCTTTTAAAAAAATGTATTTTTCATAATGGAATTACAAAATACATTTTATATAAATTAATTAATTAAATTAAATAATTTTTATCATACATAACACATTATAAAGCTTACAAAATAATGCTTGCTATAAATTGAAGTATTAAATTATTCAATTAGAAATAGATTTTAAAATTTGATATCAATCACAAATCAATCTACATTATAAATGTCACTATAATTCAATCCCTCCGAACTCTATTTCTCACTTGTTTTAATCTATCTTTATCGATTTGGTTTTCAAAAAAAAAAAATGTCACTATAATTATAAAAAGCAAAAAAAAAAAAAAATCATGAAGTTACAAATTCAAAATACAATTAGATTTAGAAATAAATCTCTCAAATTATAATATCCTCGGCCCGTTGGATCCGTCGGTCGTATCTCCCTAATGTGGATCTGTCGTATCTCCTAATGTGGTAATATTTGATTCTGCTCCTATCCCCTGATGTGGTAATACGTGATTATTAATTGATTAATTAACTATTATTATTATTATTATTATTATTATTATTATTATTATTCATGATTGTCATGTATGATAATAGTTATGCTTCACCCACTTGACTAAGTTTTTTAAGGCTAATATGACGAATTTTATTACTTTGTTATGAGGCTAATAAAAAACATAATTTTTTAGTTTTTACTTTTTTTTTTTTTGTAACCGCTGGACTTGTTGTGTTGAGTGTTGATTAAGTTTTTAATCACTAGAACCCAAAAACATCTTCTGCATGCCTTTCATTTTTCGTTTTGCAACCGCCACCTTCTTCTTCCTTGTTGCCATTCTTTCTCCGGCCTTCTCCTTCTCTCTAAACACTTGTGTACGTCTTTAATTTCATTTTTCTTTTTGGTGTGTTTGAGGAAAGGCTGCGCTGCAGAAATGGCTGAGCAACAGTTGATCAAGCATGCTGGGAATGAGCTTCTCCACAACCTCCGGGCTTCAAATGAGGAGCTTTTGGAAAAACTTCAAGTGAGGCAACTTTAGCTTAGTTTTCGTTCTCCACTACCCTTTTCACGAATTCAAAATTCTTACTTTGTTGTGTATTTGTGTAAGTTGTGTCTTGAATTTGGAACTTGATATATCAAAACCCATATGTTTGATTTCACGATGCCAAAATTTTGTTGTTTGATGATTTCTTGCAGGTTCCATTTTTATGATTTTATGCGGCATTTTTATATATAAATGGGGTTTTATACTGGTATTATCTGTGTATGTAAATGCATGCAACCCATAAAGATTAATTTGTTAGTTTATGGTGTTGTTTGGATATAGCATTGGATTTGCTTAGGGGTATTTGATTGAATGGGGGATGAAAAGTTTTGGTTTTGTATTGATTGAACGTTGTGTCTTGAATTTCAACTCGAATTGAACTTGATTTGAATACCCTTATGCTTAATGGTATATATAGTGTTGGATAATTTCTTGTAGGTTCCAGTATATACCCTTATGCTTAATTTGTTAGTTTATGGTGTTGCATTGGATCTGCTCAGGGGTCTTTGATTGAATTGGGGATGAAAAGTTGTGGTTTTAATTTGTATTGATTGAACGTTGTATCTTGAATTCGAACTTGATTTGAATACCCTTATGTTTTTTTATGTGGCATTTCTATTTGTGCTTGAATTAAATGGGGTATTATAGTGTTATCAATCAAAAACGTAACTTCTATAGCTAGCTTGTGACTGTTACGGTGCGTTGTTAATTAATGAAAGGAATGATTTCTGATTTCTATATATATAATTAATTTTCAGAGATTAGGGGTTCTTCTATCTAATCAAGAGCAATCGGAATCATTTCATGAAGCACTTGAACCATCAATCAAGGCACTATTTGGTGATGAACTTGTACAACATGCTGATCTGGAAGTGAAAATCTCAACAGCATACTGCATGAGTGAGATTTTGAGAATAACAGCTCCAGATGAACCCTGTGATGATAAATCAATGGAGGCAATTACATACATACATACTTCAATTCATTAATCTTTCCATTATATTCCCTAATTATTTAAAACTTCAAGTATTTATTTATGCACGCATGAATGATTCAGTTTTCAATCATGCAGGAATTTTTTCGGCTTGCAATAATGGCCTTCGGGAAGTTGGCAAACAGTGAGGATTGCTGTTACTCAATGGCTGCATCAATTCTTCGGACTTTTGCTGAATACAAGCTGTGTGTGATAATGTTGGATCTTGAGTTGGACGCATTGATTGTAGAGATGTTTCAGCTATTTCTGGATTCCATTTGCTAATTATATTATTTACTGCTAACTTATAAGTTGATGAATTTCTTTTCCAATACTACTTTGGTTGTCAAGGCAGAAGTTGTGCCAAGTACGTACTGTGAGGGCATACAATTAATTTGGGGTTCTTAGATGCAATTAAGCAATATAATGTTTGATTTCCATTTATTTAATTGTAAACTGACACATCTTTCTTGCATGTTCTCAGCCCCAACAATGCACCATACATGGAGGAAATCATGACAATGATAATTGAGGAAAGTGAAGAAATCTCTGTGGATCTTCTAAATATCCTCCTAACTACTGCAAACAAGGTAATTTCTTTTTCTATTGTTTACTCAATTACTCTCTATATATGTTCTGAGCATATATATATTGATACTTAAGTTGCATTCTTTAATTTAATTTGGTGCAGAATCCTCTGAATCTTTCTTACATTTTGGGAGAGAGAATTTTTAATAATTGCAATGCTAAACTGCAATTAACATGGCAGGAGGCAATCAAAAGAGAAAATTTGGTGAGTTAGTTTCTCCAATATTCAAATCTCATGTGATTTATATCTGGCGTTTTAATTCTTAAAACATGATTCCATATGCGTTTTTTTACACTTTTTCTTGTGGCAGGAAAACAAGGAGCTTGCACCTAGAGATGATGTTAGCTCAACTGAGAATGCACTACCAAGGTTGCCGGTGGGTGATTACCCGAAAGAGCTTTTGCCCAGCAGTGGTTGTCTTCCAACATCAGATTCGCCCGCCCATGATGCATCTTTTAATACATTACTTTGTGGTGATCAAGTAAACCAGAATGACAATCAGACTCAAACTAGGAGAAGAGTGCGGAAGCCAAATTCGTTGATGAAGCCAGAGGAAGGGTATGATCTTACTTGGATCAGTGCTGAACGAAGATCTGATAAAACTCCCTGCCAAGTGAAACCAAGCAAGAAAAGAACTGGTCGTCCTCCAAAACATTCGGTTTCTATGGGAGATTTCTCATCA
>CM008337.1:20727085-20741255 GCA_002525835.2 Ipomoea batatas | reverse complement strand
TTTGGGAAAAATATAATAAAATAATAAAATATCTCCACAACATATCAGTTGTGGTTCAAACAGATAAGGTTTCGGTGGAAAATAATCCAGAAAGAATAATTTCCGAAACCACAAATTTATTCCAGTCAAAAGCTCCAAAATGGGCTAGGTTCGGTACACTGCGGAAATTTCGCGGAGTACGATCAGAAATAAATTTCGACCCTTATAGCTCATCCAATTTCAACTTAACTAAGCAGGAAGTTCATACTTAGTCATAACATGCCTAATCATCCATTTCCAAAGAAAATCCGAGCTTAAAATTCGTCCGCGAAAATTTTACGGTTCGTGACCGGCACGAACGATCGCAGCTTAATAACAACTATATTCCCTTATAAAAATCCTTTTTGACGTATCGGTCACTTATCTCATGAATGTCATAGCTTAAAGACATATTTTCCGAATCTCAAACTTATCGGAAAAGACGAGATGTTACAAGTAATGAGGCAAGTTCTAGCAAAACAACCATTACCGGAATCTCACATAAGCCTTCACTAGCAATGCAAAACACACTAGATCAAGAATTGATTCAATTATTAAGTGGCTAACAAGGCTATTGGCAAGTGAATAGATCAATCATGTAACCCCTTGGCTCATCAATCACAAGTTGAGTTGCAACAAGTTCCACCAAAACAAACAACAAACCAACAAAGAGGGAGCGATCACAATTTCAAGCAAGGAAAGGTAATTACCCAACATTATGCACAATGAATCATCCAAGCAAGGTTTCAAAAATTTTCAAAAATTACCCAATTTTTGTCCTCCCCCCATACTTAGAAATTACATCGTCCTCGATGTGAAAGAAAATAAAGCACAAGGGGGAAAGGGTAGCACAATAAGCACAAGGAGCACAATCTCTACTATCTACACCAAGTAAAGCACTATACACAATTAAAGCAAGTAGAGGAGGTAGATGAGACTCCCCTAATGAATCCCTTATGACAAAGAATCATCATGAAGCCTTCTTGGAATTGAGCATACTCCTTAGTATCATTCCTAGAGTCAAGAGAATATACACATGAAAGCACAAGTGAAAACATGATATATCAAAAATAAAATTATAAAGAAAAACAAAGAAGAAAATAAAATGCAATAAAATGAAGGATAACATGGGGTGCCTCCCATGAAGCGCTAAGTTTAATGTCGCTAGCTCGACTCAACCTCTCAAAATCAACCATCTTTGGATTGGAAAAAGAACATCCCATCCTTCCTAGCAAATTTCTCTTCAAGATATGTCTTTAAGTGGTGGCCATCAATAAATTCTTTTATGCACAAGCTCACCACTTCAATTGCTAGGATCACATTGCTCTTCATTTCAAACTTCATGCATCTTTCCTCAAAGCCATTTTTAATCCAAAAGTCAAACAAGGATTTCTTCCTAAACATGGCTTCTTGGTGGTAGAGATGAGATTGACTAATCCCATTGTCTCCATTCCCATTCTTTTCTTGATTTCCCTTTTCTTGAGCAAGTAATGGAAACCTTGGGTCTTCGTTATGCACCAAAAGGAAGTAAGAATCCTTAGATATGAATATAGGCCAATGGGGGCCTACACTTTCAAAAACATTGACACCTCCCGGTTCCCAAGTTATTCTAAAGTTCTCACCCAAGGGAGTGTCATTCATTGAAGGGCCTTCATCATTTGTGCCACAAATTTCATCACTTTTATCATTTTTTAGCATTTCTTCATTTGGACCATCTTCAAGTTGCACCTTGTCACCATTCCTTTGCAACTCTACACTTTCTTCCCAACTTGGTGTTTCCATCTCAATGCACTCATCATAAACCACATCATCTTAATCTTCAAGGTCCTCACCCTCCTTTTCATTTCTATAAACCACATGCCTTTCAATTGGTAATAACAACTCTTGTAGAACTTCTTCATTAGAAGACAATTCTTGAGTGGGTTCTTGAGTTGTCAAACCTTGCTTTTGAGCCTTCATGTTTTCTAATTGAACTTGTAGCTCATTCATTTGCATAAGTAATGTGTTCATCATGTACCTCATCTCCTCATCATCAATAGGTTGGCTTGTTTGTGGGGGTTCTTGATAGAATGGTTCTTGAGGTTCCCATTGATTATTGGTATATTCTTCCTCACTTGGTCTCATGGGATAACCCTCATCCTCAATGTCATCATCGGGAACAATAGTGACTCGCCAACACTTAGCCAACGCCAAAGTTTCCTCATTTATCCCATAGCTCCCCACACTTGGTGAATGGTTGTTGTGATCATATGGAGGTTGAGTGTTTTGGGGGTATGGTGTGTAATGAATGGGTGAGGGGTATGGATTTGGAGAGTAATCTTGTGGTGGGAAAGGATGTTGATGTAGATTGTAATCATGTGAATATTGGGAGTTTTGATCATATGAAGCATATTGGGGATCTTGGTAATGTTGAGGATAAGAACTATGGTATGGAGGTTGGGAATAACAAGGTGAGTCTTGGTAGGGTTGTGGTGGGTAAGGGTCTTGAAATTGAGAATCATAGTAATTATTTGGAGGTGAGGCTTGAATTGTACAAGGACTAATGGATGGGGCATTATAGTGTCCTTGTTGAGACATGTAGTCTCCATACCCTTCATAGGATTGAGAATGGTAATATCCTCCTTGATCCATCTTAGAATTTTTTTTTCAATCAACTCAAATGATGTAGACTTGTAAACACATTAACAACAAAAACAAACAAAAACAAACAAAAAGCTTAGTCTCCTAAGATTTCTTAAACTCTAATGCTAGCAAAATAAGCAATCACATAGAACCACCAAATTTCCAATCCCCGACAACGGCGCCAATTTTTGATGTGTAGCAAAAATGAGTGATGGTGAGTGTACGGGTGTGAAATGTCGTTCCGCTGAGGATTGGGGGTTATGGCACACAATATGCAATCACAAAACTAGGCGCACAAGGAAATCAACAAGAAGCTAAGCAAAAGATAACAATGTAGAACAAACACATATAAACAATAGATAAGAGCAAAATAAAGAAATAGGACTCAAGTTAGGGGAATTACCATCTAGATGCTTTAACACTTAAGTTTAGGGGAAGAACATTAACGTTATGTTCTTGAGGCAAGCACAAAAGAATCCAAGTTTCCACAAGGATTAGAACAAAGGTTGCCCCATTCCCATGGTGTATCAACCCAAGTTCTTGAAGAACAAAAGCAATTTAAGCCCCAAATCTACCCCTATTTCCATAGAAGAGAAAATGGGTTTGAGATTGGGTTGGCTCAAGTCTCCCATCCAATTCCCATTGAGATGAAAGACTTTCTAAAGACAAACAACAATCATTGGCCACTAATCATTGAAAGATAGAAATAAACCTAATTCAAACTCAAGAACCCTAGGTTGGGGTTCTTCCCCTTTTTCACAATAATCACAACTTAAGCATCCAAATAGATAATACAACCCTAACTCAAGCCCATAAACTAACTACTCATGATTAAATAGCATAAAGAACACAAAAACACAAGCAATAAACATAAATCTTGCAAAAGAAAAGAGATAAAGGAAAGAAAACTTCTCTATTGAAATGGGAGGAAGAATCTTGAAATCCAAGCTTCAAATCCAAGATTACAAGCTCCAAAAGTGTTAAAATACATAGATCTAAGCCTAATCTAACCTAAAAATATGAAAGGGAGTGAATGGGAGTGTTTAGGGTTCAACCATGGGTCAAAACCGTGTTCAAAATGCTCAAAACGAGCTTAAATAGTGAGTAGAGCATGGGCGAAACGGCCTAGGAAACGGCCGTGTCAGTGGCCGTTTGCCTCCTCTTCAAAAACTGCATTTTTACACTGTAAATCGGCCTAAATCAAACGCCCATGTACACGGCCGTGTGCCAGGCCGTGTTCCTCCTCTCTAGAAATTGCATTTTCTAACTCTGTGCAGCTGCTTTGACGTCTAGGCTGTTTTTCATCATTTTCTGTTTAGAATTACGAAATTTGTATCTCTATTGAAGTTGTAGCCCTTGAAGTCTTCTTTCCAATGGTCCAAAGATCAATTAATTTGGACATTCCTAAGCTGAGATATGATCCAATTACTAAGATGTCGACGTGCAGAAATTTCAACACCTTGATCTTTTGCTTCTCTTTTGTTTTAGTTTGCCCAAATGACCAATACCATTGCAAATACAAATCTTAGGCTCCCTTGGAAGTGTTGCACTCATCTCCATAGCTTCTCCTTGACTCCCATTGACTCCAAATGCATCCAAAATACATGAAAATCACCGTCTTTGTTTCCAATGCTTTCCAACTCATACTCCTTGCAAAATAACACAAATAAGCACTAATTCTCATGAAAATTGGAATGATCTATAAACAAAATGACTTGTTGAAAGGGAGAAAAATATAGACAAATGAGCACTTATCAGTTTTCTTTTATCTTTTGTCAGTAAAAGCACAGCGAAAAGGGTAACCAAAACATGAAAAGATCAAAAAGTCTTGTAATCTAACGGTGTACTAACGCAAAATAAAACAGGCTGTTATGTGATAAAAATTAATGAAGTGGACTAAAATTGACTATGCCCCAATAACAGTAAAACAAAAAAAAAAAAAGGAAATGAGTCCTTCATAGTATATGTTTTACTACTGTGCACTTATATGTTTATGAACGTATATATATGCCCAATTTTTCATAATCAAACATATATATACTTTGTATATGCATATATGTATATATATTTTCTGGCATATATATTCCACTATTCTAGTATGTAATACTACATATTCATAATATTCTATAAAAAAAAAATTTCTCGATTTTCTTTACATACTGTGTGTTTCTAATTTTTTCACCAAAAAAAAAAATCAAAACGCTTAAAACCTGGCGATTGATGGTGGCGGCAGCGGCGCCTGTGCGACGGCGTTTCGGCAGCGCGACACTCTGACAAGCGGCAAACGGCGGAGCATCGCCTTTGTTTTGTCTCTCTCTCGACGGCTTGTGCGCCGGCGGTGAAGTCGCCGGCGTTTCTGTAGGCAGCGGCTGCGGATTCTCCCTCCTAGTGGCTGATCTGATGGCGATTCCACCCCCCTTTCCCCTTTTCTAGCGACAGTGGCGGAGGCTGACGGCGGTGGCGATGGAAGACGCGATAGTGGTGTCCGACGGTGGTTTGCTATTCCGGCGGCGATGGCTGCTGAAGGCCGCGGCTTTGTGTCGTTTGTGCTCCTCCCTCGATTGGTCTTCCTTCGCACACATCTCCACGTGACTAACCACCGTAACACCGGTTTCAAAAAAAAAACCTCTGTAACACCAATTTTTTTTAACAGAAAGTTCAATACAGATCCCTAATGTGTCATCAATCATTATTACATGGACCATGGTTCACACAGCTGTGTGGACCAAAAATAAAAAGTACATTATTTTTGTACTGAAGTTACATTATTTTTATATTGTAGGTACATTATTTTAGGGTAAATTATTTTTGTACTGAAGGTACATTATTTGATATATAATGTCAAGTAATGTACCTACAGTACAAAAATAATTTACCTTTAGTATAAAAATAATGTACTTTTTATTTTTGGTCCACACAGTTGTGTGGACCATGGTCATGCAATAATTTGCCATGTGCCATTCTAACGCCAATTTTGTTAGATTTGGGTATGAGATTTGGGCTTTTTGGCCCAGATCAAGTAATTACAAGCAAAGATAAGGGGGCTTTTTAATAATTTTGGGCCTATTGGCCTAATTTATTTATTTTTTTTAAAGTGTTTTTGGGCCTTTTATTTCTTTTTGGTCTTTTCATATTATCATTATTCTTTTTGGGCATTTTTTATATGTTCAGATTATATTCTTATTCAAATTATTATTTAAATTTTATTATTGCATATGCCTATATGTTAAATTGTTATTCTTGTGCAATTTATTTTGATAATATGATTTTATGAATTCCTATGCATATTCGGTTGCATTTGCATGGTATATATTTTTCTTTTTATGCGAATTATAAATTATTTGTGTTCATAATTCATTGAACAAAATGATGGATTATTTTGTTGGGCATGACCTGGCCCAATTCGGCCAACAATTAAATGAAAATGAGCCACTTTATTTTATTTAAAGCATTATTGACTTGCTTTAACATTCTGGACCCATTTAATTTAAGTTTTGGGCTTAACATTTCTAATTTTTGGATTAACCTAGTTTCTTAAAATTGTCTTCCATCATTTGTTATTTGCGCCTATGTTTATTTATCTGGACCCAATTTCTAAGTATACTCATATATTTAATTGCTATTATTTTGCATTGAGTTACTATGCATATTATATTCCATTAGCATAATATATAGTTTGATTATTATGCGACTTCTAAATTATTCTTATTAGTAGATCATCGTTTTTAGTTAACCTTGGTATATGTAGATTTATTTCTAAAAATCTTGATCTTGGCTACGATCGACAAGTATGCATTCACTGAATTGATTTCAACGGGAGCAATTACGTAGAAGTCCGTGAGCAATGTGGTCTTAAAAGTCAAAAGCCTTTTTTTCTCTCTATTGCTCTTTTGCTAGCATCGGAACCATAACTTGAAACATGAATACCTTCCTGAAAAAGACCTCTATTCTTTATAACAATCCCCAAAGGATATATTTGACTAGTAAATAGTAATGGTTTTTTCTAAAATCACAATTTGACTGCCTTACCTCGATCTTTCAAAACTTTGAAATCAAATGAGTGATTCTAAATCAACTATATACACAATTGTGACCCAACCTATGTTGTGTAAGTAGAATATCTCTGGCAAGGATTTGATTGTCGAGACATTGTCTTCTTTTTTACATCACCCTCCTCCAATAACTATAGAAGCACAACCACTTGGTGATGCAAATCTATATTACATGCCCTGTTGGCTCTGCACCGGTGCTCGAAGCACACGATATCACTTAATTGTGCAACACCAAGAGGGGTTGGGAAAGAAGACAGGAAAGCGGTAATGTCAAGGTGGAAACAACAATAAACTCCCAAAACTAGCCTAAACAGCAAAATGATTCAACCTGTTACAAATAATAACATTCATACAATCATAATTCTGGTCCAACAGTAAGTATGCTTCAAGTGTGGATGTTAAATGCACTAATCACGTGCGTGCCATACCTCAAAGCATTTTGTTGAAACCTAAATTATTAGTACACTGTTGAATCCTACTAAGTTGCATTGCCTGAAGTAAATACTATTATTGGTCATATTCTATTAATGCCATTTTTTTCCTATATATGTTCCCTTTCAGATGCTCTTTATATTCAAACCTCTACCAATTTACTATCATTATAGATAAGGTTTCCATTGTGAGCTCCGGAAGAGCATCACTTTTACTCCGCCACTTTAAAAGACATTCAATCAATTGGTTTTCATGACAAAACCAGAAATGTTCATAAAATCGACATACTTTATCATAATTATCCTATTAACTTCGTCAAATTTTTTTGTCGATTACTATATGACATTGAGCATTAAGGTGGAACATAAAATACCATATGGTTTAGCTAATTAATCAAGTTCAAATTTACAAAACTCAATGTGCTGGAGACTTGTTGGGAAATGCAGTATTATTACTTTCGGCACGCTGCATATTTGTACACCCCCCCCCCGCGCACCCTTACATCTAATATGTGGTTTTCAAACAAACATTTCCCAAATCAGTGTTTCTATGAATGCAGTCAAACCCATTACATAACCACCATAGTATACCTCTAAACCTCCATTTGTGGTCTCAAATATTGCCCCTACAAGAGACACAGTGGATATACTGACTGGATGAAGATCGATTCACTGCATTAGAGAGAGATATGATCAAATTTTAAATAGAATGCCGAGAAATTTCATGGAATGAAAATGATCTTCAAAAAATTAAATCCACGTATCAATTAGACTGAACTGGAAGTTCAGAAAGATATCAAACACATCTACCAAATAAATCTATTATAAAAGGAGTGACTAGGTCCTATACATATTCCCCAAATTAGACCATATATATATATATATATATATATATATATATATATATATACTCCTTATCACCAGAAGTGTGGGAGATTCATTGATATTTGATATAGAAACATAAGAACCCTCAAACAACTAGATCTAGTAAGAAATTATGTCACTCTTTGAAAAATCTTAAAAGTTATATCTTTAAGGCGTTCGTCCAGATTACGAAAACCCTAGTAAGGTGCACCAAACAAACATAATACCAGGGAAGCGGAACAACCAGATATTAATAACTATGAGAAATGTCAACAATCTGGTTACTTTAGAAATTGACATGAATTTTATAAATATGGGAGAAAATTATATAGTTGTCAACAACATAATCGCCTATATAATTGCACATTTAAATAATTTGGATCCAGGTAAGTTGCTAGATGTATCCTCATTATTTTAATATTTAAACGAGCAATTAAGGCATAGCTCGAATCGCTAAAACATATTCTCTTGATAAAACTTACGCCATTGAATGATAACCATGTTGGTTACTAATGGGTGTTTGTACGAAAGAGAAATGAAAACAATAAGGTGGTATAATAGCGAGTGTTTGTAGCACATGGGTTCACATAGATACCCTGGATTGATTTTAATCAAATCTCCTATGTATGATGCTATTAAGTTCCACTATAAAAGATAATTGGCAGAATAAACTTAGATATGCAGCTAAGAAACATCGTGACCATATGACAATAAGGTCATTGGACGGTATGGTCTTTATATGACCTTAACACAGATTATAATTGACTGAGTAATTCTCCTTTTGAAGAAGGAATTATGTATCATTATGAATTATGTAAAGAATTACAAATGGAGTTATTACCCTCATTTCGAAGGGATAATATGTAGCATAAGTGTTCTTTATTGAGTTGTAAATGAGCGTAGAATTACTAAATTTATGTATGCTTGGTGAATTTATAATTCGCAACAATAAACATTACACCATGCTTTTTGTTGAAGTACAAAGGCTTTACTTAACTTGAAATAGTAAAGCAATTTCGTCCTGAAGCAGGAAAACATAGATATACCGTTAGTACTGGTTGAGGGGCTACAAATCGTATTATTTACTATCTCAACCTATGTTAGTGTTATAAACACCATAAAAAGCTTAATGCTATTAGCTCATGTTCTAAAAGTTGAATTTTAGAAATAAAAGACTTGGAAACCAAGTATTACCTGACCTGCAGATCAAGTATTTCCTCGAAAGGAATTTTATACACTAGTTTGTCTAATTTTAGAAAAATATCTTTGACACATAGATAAGTACCATTGACTTATCAAACCAATGATTGTCCAATAATCTCTTGATGTAGATAAAATGATCATTTAGACTCAAAAATGATAATGAGGACATTTTGGGACGTGAAGTCTATTACTTCATTGCTATTGGAGCACTACTGTAGAACCAGAAGTTCCATGATCGCATTACGATTGACATTCTCCTTACAATGAAATCACTAATGACTCCTAGTGCACCAAATATACATTGGTATCTACAACTTATAAATTTATGCAATGTGAGTTTTCGTTATTGGTTTCTACTGCCTAAAGCAAATTTCTATAGTCTATGTAATGATCTGTTTGCGGCAGATATATCGCCCTTTGTTTCATTTCAGAAGATAATAAAAGTTGTGTTTTAAGTGGGGATTGTTAAGGAATATTAGACATATTATGCCCCACCAAAAAAAAAATAGACATATTATGAAAATATTCAACCCACATGAACTCCAAAAGAGTCGCGAGGTTATTATATAAAATATCAACTTATAGTGACAATCCTGAAGATTGTATCATACCATATTCCTTGCATTCCATTTTTGAAAACAGTTATTCTACTTTAATCTGTGTAGAACTTAAAGATTGTCATCTTCAGGGGGAGATGGAGAATATATTTACTTGAATCAATCCTGAAGATTGAATCTTAATCAAAATCTCGAAGATTGAGGCTTAAAAGATTAACAGTTGTATTTTTGCAACATATGAATACAGGCATACTATGTACTCTTTTCCTCACTAAGTTTTTTCCCATTAGGTTTTTTTTAGTGTGGTTTTTAACGAGTCATGAATATGATATAATAAACGGGGATAAAGTTGCAAATACATACTCAAATAAGACGAACCCCGAAATCCCGAAGGTTATTCCCTAAAGGCATATGATTGTACTTTTTTTTCCCTTAACTAAGTTTTTTCCACCAGGTTTTCTTAAGTTAAGGTTTTTAACGAGGTAATCAGGAAAGTTGTTGTCTTCAGAGGGAAGCAACAACATACACATAAATTATTGGTCTAGAAGACCACTAACTCTTGCAAATCTTGAAGATTAAACACATAAAGTTATGGTTGTACTCTTTTTCCTTAACTAAGTTTTTTCCCATTGGGTTTTCTTAGTGTAAGGTTTTAATGAGGCAACCAAGACTATATATGAGTTTATAAATATCATGTATATATAAGTATCATATACTCTTTTCTTCAACTAGGTTTTTCCCACGAGGTTTTCCTAGTGAAGTTTTTAACAAGGCATGAAAGTATTTGAATACACTATTCATGTACATTTTACTCTTTTATTGGTAGGTTTCTCTCACAGGGTTTTTCCTAGTAAGTTTTTAACTAGGCAAGATCGTGGACAAATAATGTCCAAGGGGGAGTGTTATAAACCATATTTAATATGGACATTATTCCTATTTATTATGTAACAGTGAGGGAATTAATAGCTACATTATTGTATCTGTTATATTTGCATATTATATATATGGTGTACCCTTTTTACTGAAGAAGCTAATGGAATGAAACACTTCTCCCTATGTTTGCTGTCTCTATATCTTTTTTCTTTACCTGGAACGGTTAGGAGCTAATAGCCGACGGGCATGACCTATTACAACAAATTAATCATTGTTTAATCAAATTTTTTTATTTAGTTAATGGTTAAAAATTTTGTAAAATTTTAATTAACAGTTAAATTCGGTTTGAAACTGTCCGTTAACCGAATTTACGATTAACCAAGTTTATAAAGAAGATATCCAAACCGTAGCTAGAATCCACCCACTTTGAATCTAAGTGCCGGGTTTGGATTGGTGGTGGAGCTAGGCGGCCTCAAGTCTTATGTCACCGGCCTTGCTAATTCCAACATCGCTATCCTTCTCACCTCCGTGGTAGGAATTTCTCAAACACAAATACTTTATGTCAATTTAGGTTTGTTGATTTGCATTTTTTCAAAGTAAAATTGACAACAATTAAGCAAGATTCTTCCGTTTCCTTCTTTTTTCAATTGGTTTGCAAGTTCGAGAACAATTAGACCTTTGTTGTTGTTGTCTAGTTAACTTTCCTTTCCCTTTGCCCTTATATTTGCAGGTTATGAATCTCCAAATCTCAGGTGTCCTCGTTTCTCCTCAACCTGCGACCTTTTATATGTTGTGCATATATATCTGCAGATTACTACTCTCAATGTAGTTTTCCCCTTCCTAAACCAAGTAGTTAGTGATGGAAATTATGGATGAATGATTGATTTAGTGATTTTTGTTTCATTATTGTTATTTGTTGCAACGTTTATGAAGTTATTAGTTATGGATTTATGGATTGGTCAAAGATTGTTGTATTTAAATGGTCAAATATAATGATTATTTTATTATAATTTGAAGAATTTTAAAATTTGTTTAAAAAATCGGTTAACGGATCGATTAATCAAAATATTTTTTGGTTCGGATAATTTGAAAATAGAAACTTCAGTTAACGATTAAATGGTTTAAAAGTTCAGTTAATTCAGTTCGGTTAACCAATACCCCTACTCAAAAATATTAAATTAGACATTATTAATCTTTAACCACTTTTTGTTTTTTTTTTCTTTTTGGGTACCATTGCAAGCTACCTCTTATGGAAAAAACGCATGAAAACACTATATATGAGATAATAGTAACAAAATATTAAAAATAGATCGAGTTATAAGATTACTAATGCCTCTTAAATTAGTTAAACCATTCTAAAATAGTTAGACTTTATAATATTTTGTTTGATGGATAACAATGATTATAATATATAAGCTTTAATGATTTTGGCATTAAAGAGATAGCAGGAATTTATCTTTTACGGATGTTTGGTTGGAGGGAATTCCATTCTCACTTAATTTCCACCTAATTCCGAAGGCAACTAAATTCCTTCGTTTGGTTGGAGGGAATTACAATTCCACAGAATTGCAATTTCCAATTCACTCATTTTCTTGGAATTAGAATCCATGCCCCCCTAGGATTTTATTTCCATGGATTTTAGGAAGAAAAAAAAAAGATAACCCTCAGATAAGATTACCCCTCCCTTTTTTAACCTAAAATTGATGTTTAACCATCCCTTCTAGATTATAGTGTGTATTATTCTTCGACTACTGTTAATGAACTGTGATTGTATTCTCTCTCATCCAATACCCAATAATAATACAAAGTCTAACGCTAACTCAGTATTTGAACTAACCCTATACAATAGGCTAACAACTAGGTTAAAGCTAAAGACTTCATAGCAATATTACTAACACTCCCCCTCAAGCATAAGGTGAGTGAGGAACCACATTGAGCTTGACCCTCAAGGTTGAAAACCAAGCGGCTGCGAGCGTGAAGGATGTAATTTAGTGGGAGGTGGTAAAACGAAGAGTCAAAACTCCCCGAGTGTCGTGTCTCTCAAAGATGGCGAATGGGAACCGAATATGTGTGGCATTTAGGAAGTTGAAAGGTAAGAGTTACAAGAATCAAAGGTGGAGGTTTTGTTCATGGGTGGTTGAAAGGTTTGAAGGTAAAATAAGATGAAAAATACAAAAGGTAAAAGGAAAGGGGTGCATGCCAAAGTTAAGCCAAAGGATTGATTATTGTTGGTAGCTTGGAATTGGGTTTCGGGATTGATCTAGGGAGTCACGGTCTTTGTATTGAGTGGCGTCACACACAAACTCTCAATCCTCATTCGGTTGAGGCATTTTATCGAACAGCTAGCCTACCACTCCTCTTGGATCTTGTCCTTTCGGACTAAGAGCGGAGATATAGATGAGTTGGGCTCGTGAGAGGCCGCTATAGCGCACACTCTCACTTCCACTCGGTTCACTAACTACCCCGGCCGGAAATAGAAGAAAAGATTGAACAACATCATCCATACAAATATCAATCATACTCCCACAATAACAAGATCATAAGATAAAACATAAGCATCAATCTATAGATCAACAAGGGCACACACACCCAACTACTCTACTCTAACATAACAAACATAAATATCAACAAAGAAACAAAGCAAGAAAATAAAGATTCAAACTTTATATTAAAAGAAGAATGTTACCTAAAGGAAGCTTTAAATCTACATCATCATCTTCATCCTAATCTACTCTAATCTAAGGAGGAGTATATGTTTTCCTCCTCAAAGGGGAAGAAATTAAGAAAAGAAAACTAGATCTAAAGATTGTGGGGTGCCTCCTCCTCCTCCAAAGGTCTGAAATAATGAGCCTTATATAGGGGGAACAAAATAGGGGCAAGATGGACAATTTCCGCGCAACATAGGGCTGATACAGGGGTCTCGACGTGTAACACCCCAATTTTCACATCTTGGATTTATTACAAAATCCTAATAATACAATACATTGCGGAAGCGTCTAACCAGCAGAAAACTGGGTGTTACCGCCACGCTTAGGTATCTCTCCTATACCTAAACGCTAAGGCTAAACTTACAACATCAAACAACCTCATCAACATTCAAAAGTGTACGCATGGAACTAATTCTCCCAGGGTATCTATTCTAGGATAGAGTAGTCTTCAACCTCGACTCCCATCCTATTCAGAGCTCATCGGCCACAGGGGCGCACGCTAGATTGCATCTAATAAAGGACACAATGAAGTGTAGTTAGCACGACGGCTAAGTAAGGAAATCCATTGTCACTTAAAATTAGACAAAGGTTTGAAAACATAAATAATCTGAAAGCTTTATAAAGTTTTACCCATGATTTGAAAATCTACCTGCAACCAAACGATTTATGGATAGCATAATAGCGTATATACGTTAAATCATGTAAACCTTTTCTCATATAAGAGATATTCATTTCCTCATTATTGTTTCAAATAAAATATGTGCCAATAATCACAACTTCCACATGTATGCACCACATCATACTCATAATCATACTCATAATCATACTCATCCTCATACACA
>CM008337.1:20680656-20694642 GCA_002525835.2 Ipomoea batatas | reverse complement strand
CACAAGAACTTCCAAACAAATCTGAATATCACTTAACAAGCTTGTGAATATCACACTGAAAGTTTTTCACTTGAATGACAATATTTCGCGTAATTCAACCTTGTCAAAGTGAGATGGGACAAGGTTATTTATAGGTGGAATTTCAGATCCGTTGGAGGGAGATTGAAATTCAAAACGTATTGTCCAGTGTGTAATATCCAATGGGTAGTGTTTTCTCCTTTTTCAGAATGTCAGTACTTTCTAGCCGTTTGTCTACTTTTGTGCAAGGACAAAATGCCTTTTGTCCCTCAAAAAGGTGACAATCATTAAATGCTCCTTGGGATCGTTCCATAGGACTCAAAATGACATTCAGTTATACCCATTATCAAGGCAATAGATAAGACAACTTATCAGAGAATGTCTTTGCCTTGGTTGTGAGAGAGAATGATTGACCTTATCATTTCTCTTAAACTCCTCGAGTCAATCACATTCTTGATTGCTCGGTTATAAGTGCTTGGTCCTTCCAAGTTTCGACCTTTGATCCTAGTCTTCGGTTCTTCGAGTCTTCGTGTCCTCGCGTCTTCAGCTCTTCGGTTGGAACATTCTTCTGTCGAAGTCTTCATGTATTCGGTATGTAAGACTCGGATCCTTAGTAAAGATAGGGTGGCTAAGGATTCGGTTACCTTACAAGACTAAGATAAAAACATAAACTATTCTAGAACATTTACGAAAAAATTAAGGGTCTCCTCGTATAGTTTGGTATCATCAAAATTAACAACTCGGGGTTCCTAACAATTTCCCTCTTTTTGATGATGCCAACACCCTACATTCATTCCATTCGGCTTTCTTTATCCTTAAATGGATTTTCATTAAGTATGCTCGAATAGTTGAAGTTTTACATTTTAAACGAGGAGTAAAGACTAGATAACACACACACGCTGATCCAAAAGAGAGAAGTCTTTTATTTATGAAAAGTTTCATACATCTTTGCAAAAATTTAAAACTGACAGAAATTAAAGACAGAAAGAAAGATCTTCTTATTTTGAGCTCTCGCCAGTCTTCTTCTTCTTCTCCTTTTCCCAAATTTCATAATCTTGGAGTTGCATCATATCATTGATTTCTTTCCTTGCTTTCACAGTGTCGAGACCTTGAATCTTGAAAGCATATTTGTGGTGTAGCCTCAGCATTAGATAATTTTGGACTACTTCACCAAGATTTTCTCCCCTTATGACTCCCCAGTCCCACCATGCTATCAGTTCGGGAGCATTCATTCCATCAGAGAAACTTTGTTGCATAGCAGTCAGAATTTGAGCTATGCCATTCATTTTGGTTCGTCCTTCAGCTGCTTTGGTTATCTTATTGGCTTCTTCAAGTTCCTTCATGATTTTCTCAAATCTCTTTTGTTCTTCTTGCTGAATTTGGAAGACCTCTTCGTCTTTCTTCCTTTGCTCATAAACTTGTTCATTGTGATCTCGCAAGAAATTGTGCCTATCCATGGGTGCTTCTTATTCCAGAAGGGTGGAATGTTGCACTCTTCCCATTTCTTTCCAGATCCCTCTTCGTACGGGACATACTCGATAGGCTCTCCATTAACTCTTCGAGTCATCACCTTCGGTTCTTTGCTTTGTCTCTTTTGTCTCTTTGAACTCGGTTCACCGCTTGTAGGTTTGTTTTGTGTTCTCTTCGGAGACGGCGAAGGAGATGGATTTTTCCTAAGGTTTAGGATGTCTCTTCTTTGTCGTGAGATATCATCAGCATCCCTCACAACAATTTCCTTTCCTTTGCAAGTATTCGGGGATGACGTTCATTTCATCTCTTCCCCCTTGTTGGCATCATTAACCCCAATGAGTGTATCAACTTTGTTGCTCAGACGATTGATGCAAACTTGCAACTCCTTGAGTGTCCATTCGAATTCGCATACGAGAGACGCTGTCGCATTTTGGCTTCCGGAAACAGTCTCAAGTTTCGAGCAGGATAAGTCAAGACGTTCCTTAATGAAGGCATGCTTCGTAACCAAATCACGCTATATGGTCGTGAACTCAGTTACCGAATCCTTCAGGGAACCAAGAGACATGAGATTTTCAGAGAAGGCATTATCAATCTTCTTCTCAAGAGCAGTGATCCTTTCGTAAGTATTGGATTTAGAGGATTTCTTTTTCTGCCTTCTGATATCTTTCAAATGTGCATCGTGAGTCTTTGTTAATCCCTGTATAGCATTCAACAGAGTAGTAAAAGCAGAAGAGGTATCAAGGATTACCTCAGAAGAATCCGAGCTCTTGGAGGCATTAGCAGATGGACCATGACTGCCCTTAGGAGGTGCTTCCTTGTTTCCACCTTGAACTAAGACAAGTTCTGTGCCTTCTGCATGATTTATGTCTTCGATTGGGGAGGCTAAGTTTTTGGGACTTGCACTTTTGGATGCTTCCAGGTTTCCATCCAAAGTGTAGTCTGGAAGGACTTCTACCTCAACATCGATTAAGTTAAGATCAGAGACAATCATTTCTTCATCAAGAATCTGCAGGCCATCATGATTCGCACCTCGAGATGCTTCCATGTTTTCATCTCGGGCTGAACTAGGACTCAGCAGGATTTGTGCTTCCATGGATTCGGTGGGAGCAGACTTCGGCTCATCAGTATGGTGCTGATCAGGTTCATCACTTGCACGAGTTGTCTGAACTCCTGTATTAGAAGGATTTATAGTTCAAGAAGGAGGAACATGACCTCCAGAAGGGTCATTGTTGTCATCATCATCATCATTGTTGTCATCCTTATTATCTTGACATCCTTGATTCTGATTAGAATCCGAATCCTCAGCATCATCTTCATTTTGTGACGACTCGGTCCAACATCTGGTCGAAGATCCCTTATCTCCGTTTGTGCTCAAGAGATGTTGTGAACTTTGGCAATCTGAATGTCTTCTAACATAAGGCGTTCCCGAGGGGTTCGGTAGCCAACATTTAAGTCTACAGATTTGCCATACCGAGTTGTTTTTCCTTGGATTTTTCAGCGAAAACTCTTTCAATTTCATCAGGCCGTGTGGCGTCAAATACTGATCTTGTCCCCATCCAATCCAATGCACATTCTTCTTCTTCGGCCATTTCGCTAATTGTACTAGCTATAACTCGAAGACTTGACATTCGTCATGCTTGCCAGTTGTATATACGAGCAAGTTCTCATCGCAGTATCTCTTCGTGAGAATATTCGGCCATCAAGGCTTCGGCAGGAGGCATTTCAGCTTCAGATTCCTCAAGTGCTAACTGTTGAGCCAAAGCTGCATCGGTATTGATTTGGTGAGCAATCGAATCAGGATGAATGACAAGTTGTTAATTGGATTCAATTGCTATAGGTGAAATCTCCTCAATCCGAATAGTTGACACACGAGGCCATTTCAAATAGAGATGTCGATTGACATAGTCAAGAGCAATCATTATTCGGGCCAGCGAAGGATTCATATGCTCTGTGATTTGTCGTCGAACAGTTGCAGACATTGGTCGATAGGACTGATCACAAGCATCAACATCATTTCCTTCTGATTCTTCTTCGATCATGGTTGAGTCAGAACCTGAAGCATTTCTTTCTTGTGGGAAAGTGATCACCGGCTATTGTACTTCGGCTGAGGGAGCAATAGGATTTTCAGGTTCAACAAACAAAGGTTCGGGAGATGGTATCTTTTCTGAACTAGGTAGAGCAGGAACAGGTTCAGTTTGAGTGGATTTTGTTGTCATTAGCCTAGTAAGAGGCGTGTGATCTTCCTCATCACTATCTTCTCTAGAAAAGATTAAGAGGAGGAGGAAGAACTCGGTGGCTGCCTTCGAGTGGGACTTCCTTCGGTTCCTCTTCTGTTAGTAAAACAGCAGTTGGCTGAGTTTCATCATCGACTTCAACTTCAACACTTTGATCAATTCGTTGCTTCTTTTTCGGCCTTTTAAGCTGTTTGGCCTTCCTCTTTTTGATTGTTTCTCATGATACCTTTGCCTCTTCCTCATGTGAGGATTCGGCTCCTTTGTCCTCAGATTTATCACCTTCTGACTCTTCGGTGAGGGCTTTCTTGTGTGATCTTTTAGAACGCTTAGATTTATGCTTCTTTGATTTCTTCTTCTGGGCAGCTTCCTGATTTCCTGCCTTGCGCTTTTTAGAGATCTTTTCTGGCTCATCCTCTGATGAGGGTTCAGTGTGTTTCAAGGATTCAGCATGCTTAGAGGCTTTCGGTTTTGAGGGCTCGGGTTGTGCCTTCGGGTGATGTGTAGAGCGTTCCGAACCATAGCCTTTAGCCATCTCAGATTCCCCCTGTCCAACTGAACTTTTGGACGATTTGGAGTTGGATTTCTTCTTTTCCTTTTTCAAGGCAGTTTCCAGTTCATCTGCCTTTCGCTTGAGGTAATTTGGAGGCTTCGAGGTCATGTGGTAGTGGTTTCGGTGCGATATAGTCCCCGCACGCAACTTCACTTTCTTGTCCTTCAGTATAGCACTTATCATGAATCCAAAACCAAGAACTTTAGTAATCCATCTTGTCGTAGGATTGATACCTATTTGGACATTGTCTATCAGAAAGTCAAAAATTACCCTTGACCAATCAACATGGTAGTTTTCCAGGAGGGCACACAACATACGCATCTTTTTAACAGAACTGTCATCAGTTCCAGAATGTCTACTTTCAACAATCTTGTTCAAAATATCCACAACAAACTCATAATCCATCTTCAACATCTTCTTTTTCAAAATAGATGGAAAGGATGAGGATTGTGAGTGACCTTTCATCTTCTTCCACATCTTCTTCCTGCTATATTTCACCTCAGAGCAGTCCGGATGGAAACCATCCCCATAAATAGGAAAGTCAAACACTCTCCTAATGTCTTCTTGAGATATCACAACCTCAGTGCCATTTACTATTGAGTGTATTTCATCAATGCCATCGACAGTTTTTATTTCAGCATTTATATAAAACTGTGTCACGTCAATGGGATACCATGCTTTATGCTTGAAAGTAACAAAGTTGTACAGATTACCTTCCTCAAGGCATTTTACGACGTGATTTCCAAACTCTTTGTCAAGTACCTTGTCACGAAATCCTTCCACATCAAGCATCGAACCGGCCTTGACCGTGCAACCGCTTGACTTTTGTCCTTTGATAGGAGTGGAGAAGAACTTGAAGATTTCCACATCTTATCATGGTCTGGGTATAACTTGTGGGGGTTTGAACGGTTCTGGTGTCTTTCCCGGCAAGGGTGAGGGCTTTGGCTGTGGACCCGATACACCCGATCCGGTAACGGTGCTTTTTGGGAGGGTAAAAGGTAAAAAGTGAGGGTGTGAGAGGTTTATATATGGTGAGAGATAATGGATCGGGTGTATCGGGTCATTTCAGAAGTAGTGGGTCGTATTTATGTATAAGAGACAAAAACCCTTAATTACCCTTTAATGAGGGGGTAAAAATGGCATAAAGCCGTATTTGAACTTTGGACTGATAAGGGTAGTTTCCCATGAGGTGATATAGCTATTTAATGAGGTGAGAGAAACGCACTCATTTTGCTATCACGTCTTGATGACCCGCCCTTTCATGTCAGGCAGTTCAGAGAAGGTGGAGCGTATTCCTCGGCATGTACTTCGAATAGGGTCCTGACACGTGTACTCACACGATCCCACGTTTTCAAGTTGATTGTGTTCAAGAAACTTATTCAACAAGATACATTTGCAACCCTTCGATCATGAGTAGTGCATCCGAACAGTTGGAGGTTAAGGGTTCGATATCTTTAACCCTTCGATCAGTGAGAGTTCGGTTGTCATATATTGCTTTGTGCGTTAGCAGTCTTCGGTATATTGTCATCCTTCGGTAAGATTGTAATACTTCGGAAAGGAAAGACAGACTACGCAAGCAAACTGGAAATTCCATTCATTTTATAAAGATAGCAGAAGACAACCAGGATAACATTTTAAACAGACCACCCTATCCCCGATCTACAAGGCATGACATCTATCTTCTTGCCTTGCCTTTGCCCCTATTCTTTGCATGTCTACTATTTGCAGTAGACATGAGGCTTTGCCCTTGGCTGCTCTCCGTAGTAGAAGGGCTGGGAGTTGGTAGAGCACTTGGGGCAGCATCAGGAACCCAAGATGGAGCCATCGGTCCATAGCCAGGTTCGTTTTCGAGCACCGAGGACTTGTCGGATACTTCATCTGGTTCAAGCATCTCCAGATAGCGAAGGTAGTCCTCGTCATGATCAGGATTCACTGGATGTTCTGGGCCTTGATTCCTTTGGTACCATCCCTGGATGTCATTCCAGGCATCATCTCCAGTTTCATTCATGGATGGTGGCGGGGTTAGCCTTGGCCAAAACGGTCCCTCATTCGGTGGAGCTAAACCTTCGGAGTGGAAGCCTGGGACAGACATGGTAGGAGGCTCGGGCACATAGTCCTCGGATTCTGAATCGGAGAGTTCTAGGGGATGTGCAGAGGTGTCGCCTTGGAGAGGTTCTCCCTTCTCCTCTCTCAGTTTGTTAAGCTTGCTGGTGCCTTCCTTCAGCAACAGTCTGAACGAAAACCTCTTTTTGACGGGTTTCTCTTCGGAGCAAGCCTTTTTGCCTTTGCCTTTATCCATATCTGCAAAAATAGAAAACAACACAAGGAATTAGGTGTTAGGATACCTCTTCCTTCCTCGGTTGTGATCTATTTATAGAGAAAATGAAGTGTTGTGATTGGCTGAGATCCATCTGACGTGACCAATCAGAGTTGCAATCGTCCAAAATTTTGAGCTTATCCATTAAATGAATCCGTGAACTCCTTATTCTGATGTGCATTAACTGTAGGATGTCATAACCGATGAGTCCTTTCAGTTTTGGAGCGATTCATTTGTCTCTCATTAATTCATTTCTATCATTCCGAGTTCATGCCTTAGAGTGGAGAATCTTGCTTCGGCAAGTGGTTTCGTGAGTATATCTGCTAGCTGGTCTTCGGTATTTACGTATTCAAGCTTGATATCCTTTTTCTCCACATGATCTCTAATGAAGTGATATTTAATATCAATATGCTTGGTTCTGGAATGTAACATCGGATTTTGAGTTATTGCAATAGCACTTGTGTTATCACACATAATGCTGACTTCTTTGGCAGAGACACCATAGTCTTTGAGTTGTTGCACCATCCACAGAATTTGTGCACAACAGCTACCAGCCGCTATGTATTCGGCCTCGACAGTACTTGTAGCAATAGAGTTCTGCTTTTTGCTAAACCAAGAGACCAATCTTCCCCTTAAGAACTGGCATGTTCATGATGTGCTTTTTCGGTCAATTTTACAACCAGCAAAGTCTGCGTCTGAATACCCAACTAAGTCGAAGACATCACTCTTCGGATACCAGAGACCTACACTTTGAGTCCCTTTTAGATATCTCAGTATCTTTTTGGCAGCGCTCAAATGACTCTCCTTCGGATTTGCTTGAAACCGAGCACATACTCCTACAGCAAATGATATGTCTGGACGACTTGCTGTGAGATATAATAGAGAGCCAATGATTCCTCTATACTTCGTTTGATCTACATCCTTCACTTCGTTGTCGATATCCATTCGTAACGAAGTGTTCATGGGTATTTTAACTGAGGATTTTCCATCAACTCCGAACTTCTTGATAAGATCCTTGGTATATTTTGCTTGATTGATAAAGATACTATTTTGTTCCTGTTTGACTTGAAGACCCAGGAAGTAATTTAGTTCTCCCATCATGCTCATCTCAAATTTTCCTTGCATGAGTTTTGAGAATTTTTCACATAGATCCGAATCGGTACTTCCAAAAATGATATCATCAACATATATCTGTACCAACAGAATATGATCTCCATTTTTGATTCTAAAAAGGGTTTTGTCAACTATCCCTTTTGTGAATCCACAACTTATCAGAAAGCATGATAAGGTGTCATACCAAGCCCTTGGAGCTTGTTTTAAACCATACAACGCCTTTTTGAGTTTATAAACTTTATCCATCCCAACGTCAGAGATAAAACCTGGGGGCTGCTCGACATACACTTCTTCTTCCAAAATCCCATTTAAGAATGCACTTTTTACATCCATTTGATAGACTTTAAAGTCTTTCCATGCAGCATATGCCAGAAAAATCCTTATAGCTTCGAGTCTGGCAACAGGAGCGAAGGTTTCATCAAAATCTATCGCTTCTTCCTGACAGTATCCTTTGGCTACTAACCGAGCCTTGTTCCTAACAATGACTCCTTGCTCATTCATCTTATTTCTGAACACACATTTAGTTCCAATGACGTTTTGATGTGTTGGTCGTGGAACCAGTTCCCATACATCATTTCTTTCAAATTGATGTAGTTCATCTTGCATGGCAATGACCCAGTCCGAATCATTTAATGCTTCTTCAACGGTCTTGGGTTCGATTTGGGATATAAAGCATGCCATCATGCATTCCCGAATGGATGCGCGAGTTCTCACATTATCATGTATATCACCGATGATTTGATCTTGAGGGTGATTTCTCAACCATTTTAGATCTGGTTGGAAGGTGGTTGGAGGTGCTCCTTCATCTATAGAGGGTTCGACTTGACTACTTCCTTCTTGTTGAATTATCGGCTCGTTTTCATCATTCGGTAACACTTCGGTTTGAGATGAAGTATTCGGTAGAAGACTCAGAAAGAGTGGATAGTCGTCTTCTTCTGATTCTGATCCTTCGGATTGTTCATCACAAACTTTATCTTTCGTTCCTTCATCTGTTTGTTTCTCAGAGATCACCACGTCTTCTTTTGATGGTTCATCGAAGACTACATGTATTGATTCTTCAATTACCATTGTTCGCTTGTTCATTACTCGGAAAGCTTTACTCTTTTCGGAATACCCCATGAATATTCCTTCATCAGCACGTTCATCAAAAGCTTTTAGATGCGATTTCCCATTGTTATGTATGAAGCATTTACTTCCAAATATATGAAAGTATTTTACAACTGGTTTTCTCCCTTTCCAGAGTTCATAAGGCGTAACACCATGATCTTTATGAATAAGAGATCGGTTTTAAGTATAGCATGCTGTGTTTATTGCTTCGGCCCAAAAACGCTTCAGTAGGCCTGAGAAAGCAATCATGGATCTTGCTGCTTCCTTGAGAGTTCTGTTGCGTCTTTCAGCTACACCATTTTGTTGAGGAGTTCTTGCCGCTGAAAGTTGGTGCAGTATACCATGTTGTCCACAGAAGTGCTGAATGACTTTGTTTACAAACTCAGTTCCTTGATCAGACCGTATTTTGACAATACTTAGCTCCTTTTCGGTTTGAAGTCTTCGGAGCAAGTCTGGAAGTACTTTCTCAGTCTCATTCTTTTTTCTTAGAAAAGATGTCCATGTGTATCTTGTGTAGTCATCTACTACCACAAGAGTGTACTTTCTCCCACTTAGACTAACTGGATCAATCGGTCCAAATAAGTCCATATGAAGTAGACTTAGTGGTCTTGCATTTGTGTTGAGAGATTTTGTTTTGAACGAAGACTTTGATCTGCTTTCCTTTTTGACATGCTTCACATACTTTATCTTTGTCATAGATTACATTCGGTAAACCTTCGACCAGTTCCTTTCTTGCAAGTTTGTTGATAGCTTTGAAGTTGAGATGGTTGAGTTTATGATGCCATTCCCAACTTAGATCTTGCTTGCTTTTGGCGATCAAACAAGTATTCGATCTTGCTGTTTCCCATGTGACAACATACATGTTTTTCCTTCGTTTTGCTGTTAAGACAACTTCATGAGATAGCTCTGAGATAACTTGACATACATCCCGTGAGAAAGTAACTTTGTATCCTTTGTCACAAAACTGACTTGTGCTCAACAGATTGAACTTTAATCCTTCAACATAAGAGACTTCTTGGATGATTAAAACATTCTTCATAACATCTCTAGTGCCCATGGTACGTCCACTTGAATTCCCACCGAAGACTACTTTAGTACCATTCTTCGCTTTGTAATTGCTCAGTTCTGATCTATCTCCAGTATAATTTGCCTATACTTGAGAGTGAATGAAGCGGCCTTGAATTGGATTGGGTCTTATTGGAGAATGAAGGAGCAGAAATAATTGGGCAAATTATGTTGTGGACCCAGGTCCACCTTGCAAGGTGGACCTTGGTTCAAAACTATGTCGTTTTTCTCTTCTTTTTTTTTTTTTTTTTTTTTTTTAGTAAACATATTGCTGAATATAAAGTTGTCCAAAAATGTGTGAATGTAGAGGTTTCAAAGTGTGAATGTAGAGTATAGAAATCGTGAATGTAGATTTATGATTGTGTGAATGTAGAGTTACCCATAAATGTGTGAATGTGGAGGTTTCAAATTGTGAATATAGAGTATAGAAATCGTGAATGTAGAGTTATGCATGTGTGAATCTGTAATAAAAGTTAAAAGTTCTAGCAACTTGTAGCCCTGTAATGTGTGAATGTGGAGTATAGGACCTGTGAATATAGAGTTTTGAATGTGTGAATACATAACAGTGGTAATATAGTTACTAAACATATAATCCTGTAATGTGTAAATGTGGAGTTTATAAATTGTGAATGTAGAGTATAGTGTATGTGAATGTAGACCCAGGTCCACCTTACAAGGTGGACTTGAGTCCATGGCATAACAAGCATGGGCTGAATTAATAAACTGGGCCGTATGGTCTGTGAAGTTGATTAATTTGTTTGGAAAGGAATTGGTGTTATGGAGAATGCAAGATTACATTTGAAGGGCTGGTGAATGAGTGGGTCGTATGGTAAAAAAGAAAAAGAAAGCATGGGATGTTTAAATTGAGAAGTGGACCGAGATTGGCCTTGGTGGGCTGCTGGAACTAAAGAAAGAATGGTGATGCTGAGTGGGCCTGTGAAGGCAAAGGCCGAATGGGCCACTTTGAAGTGGACTATATCAACTCTGGGCCGTGTGAAATTGGTCACAGGCCTTGGGGTCATTTAATTTGGAGAATTTTAGCCTATTTGGGCCTGTTTTGGTAGACTAGATAATAGTCTTTTGTTTTTTTAGGGCTTTTTGCCCCATATGTCTTGTAGGCCTATGGCCCTTTTGGTTTTGTAGGGTCCTTTGGACCTAATACATGTGAGCCTTCGGTCACTTTCGGGCATAAGGCGTCTGTAAGGCTTTGGCCTCCTGTTTTGATTCAATAAAAGTGATGGTTAGTTTAAAAAAAAAATACAATGTATATTTTTAATATACTAAAATATATTATTTGTGTATTGAATGTACATTATTTGATAGTATAGTTCACACAACAGTCTGAACATAATTGTCTTAATGAAGTATAATGCTCAATTACGACAGAAACTAACATATTTATTATCCATGCGATGAGTTATGTTAGTATTGTTATGATTATTATTATTATTGTTATTTATTCTATAGTGGTTGTAACTTAGTCTACGGTAATAGTCCTGTAGAATAGGAGAGGTTAGTGTCATACTCAAATAGAACTCTCACTTTGTGTAATTGGTTACTGAATGAATTGTGATTCCTACTCTAATCTAGTATCAGCTAGCGATAGGTTAGGGGCTTCTCTTGTTTCCGTTTCCTTTTCCCGTTCTTCCTGCCTCGCTTCCTTCCGATGGCCGCATCCAACCCTGACCGTGCGATCACCACCGTCACCCCAGCCAATCCCACCAATGCTCCTCCAAACATACCGAACCCTCTCACAGCAGCCCACCATTTTGTATCAATTAAGCTTACGAATCACAATTACCTCTTCTGGAGGACTCAATTAATTCCGTTTCTCCGGGGACAAAATTTGCTCGGCTTCATCGACGGTGGCACTCCCTGTCCCTCCCCGACGATCCCTGCTCCGGCGGCTGAAGGCTCCTCTACTACCCCGGCAATCCCTCCCGCGGAAAACCCAGCGTATCATGCATGGGTTCAGCAGGATCAGTCGTTGCTTTCCATGCTCATCTCGTCACTCTCCGACGAGGTGATGCCCCTCGCCGTTAATTGGTTACTGAATGAATTGTGATTCCTACTCTAATCAGTTATAACAATATTTATTCATATAATTTATAATAATCATTTATCTATAAATTTAGATTCAGATAGTAGACTTAATACACCGACTCGATCAAATAAGTGTTGCTACACAAATATGTATACATTTTTACTTAATATACCAACTTTATCAAATAAGTCTTGTCACACAAATAATTTTTTTCATCTAACTTAATCATGTTCGTGACGAGTAATATCTCAAAGAGTAGCAAACAATAATTATATTATGGACAACCCAGATTATTGTTTCAAGATAACATAATTAACAACCGTTTATACTTTTTAACACACATTACATCCATGATGCACCTATACATTAGGTGCAATATAATTTGCAAATGATAAAGCACTCTCTCATGCGTTCAAGGTAACTACATTTTCAAGACTTTGAACGTAACATATTTAGTTGTTAAAAAAGAATCAAGCACAATTTCATCACACTCATATTTTCATACAAATATTGATAACTAAGCATAGAACTGTCTGGTTATTGAGAGAGATGATGGTTAGGTTGCCTTGTAACCTTTGGGTGTATGTGGGCAGGGCTGGTTTGGAACCATAGGTTGGCAGGCCGGCGCATTCTTGACAGGTCCAAGCCAACTAAGCTACTAATATTTACTTTTAAACTTAAGTTGAGTGAGCCTAAAATTTAAAACTCCAAAACCTACTCTTAAATTTTTTTTCTTCTTTTTTTTTTTTTTGGAATACAATCGACTCTATTAGAGTTTAGAATCTATTTAATATATTTTTTCTATCAATACCTTATTACCGGGGTTCAATCTTGTGACATTTCCTCAAGAGAAGTCACAGAGATGCTAATTGAGCACAATGTGTTTGATTTATAAAAAATTCTTGGTAATGCATAAGAGCAATTGTTATATCGTGGACCACAACCCATCTTGCATTGTAGACCTGATTTAAAATTATGTATTTAGAGTTGATATTTTCTGTACTTGCATTTAACTATTTATGTGTCTGTTAATAAATTGAAAACACATAGTATGTTAATTATAGACAGATAAAATGATAACTACAAATACATAAACTGTTAACTGCTACAACATATTATGTGTTTACAGTTAACATATTATGTGTCTGCAGTTAACAGTTTATGCCATTTTATGTGTTTGTAGTTAACATATTATGTGTTTTCAATTTATTTAAAAACACAAACAGATAATTACAGGTACAAAAAAAATTTCAATTGATTCTAAAGGTTAGTTTTGGATCATGATCTACAATTAAGGTAGACCCTGGTCCATAGTATAATTTGTCGCATAAGAGATTGTGTTTACTTCAATTTTTTTTTCTACTCTCATTTTCCACTTTTTTTTTCTACTCTCATTTTCCTTTATTTCCGAATGAATAATATTTTATTTCAATTAGTAAATGCACCTTGATCGGTTTCAGCTATGATGCATGAAATTTGTGAGATGACAGTATTTCCTCAATCATTATTATATGGGTCTGGTTCACACAGTGGACTATAAATAAAAGTACATTATTTTTGTATGTAAAATACATTATTTGAAAATAAATTATTTAGGTACTGAAAATACATTATTTTATATATACTATCAAATAATGTACTTTCAGTACAAAAATAATGTATTTTTAATATATTAAAAATGTACCTTATATTCATGGTTCATACAGCTATGTGGACCATGGTCCACACACTAATTTGCCGTATTTCCTCATTTTAAAAACATTTTTATCTCCAACGACCTTAAAAACTCATTTAATTTTTTTTTATTGTTTCTTAATAAAAAAAAAGTTGTTGGTAAAGTTCTAGGTCATTTTTTTTAAAGCCAACCACATAACGGTAGATTAAATCAAAGCAGAAATAAAGTCAGGTGGGACAGAGTCCTAGTATAAAAGTTGTTGGTAAAATTCCAGGTCATTTTTTAATTAATAAAAAATTTTAAAATGTATTTCGAGTTCAATTTTTTTTTCCTTTAAATGGGTCAAAATTTGAAATATGAAAAACTAAATTAAAACTTATTATATTTTACAAG
>CM008337.1:20612810-20635071 GCA_002525835.2 Ipomoea batatas | reverse complement strand
TCTTCGGGTTGGGTTGGCCAGTTTAATGTGTTACATTGGATGTCTCTTGTTATCCTTCCAATGAATGAAACTATCTTTTATCTACTTAGTTTGTCATTCCCTTTTCAAAGTGTTATATTTCCCGAAGGGTGCCAAACTCAATGGCTAAACGTTTATCAGCACCGAAGACTGATATAACACACAGCACATGTAGTTACCGAATCCATATTGACCGAAGAGTTAAATCTCCGACCCTTAATACCGAGGACTCTCTATATGGTTCTTATGATAAATTGATCAAATGGGTATCGTGCTGAACAAGTCTTAGGATGAAACTCTCTTATAACCGTTCAACTTGAGAACGTGGGATCATTATGGTACACGCGTCAATGCCCCATTCGAAGATAAAGCTGAGGCACGCGCTCCACTTTCTCTGAACCGTCTGGCATGAAAGGACGGGCCATCAAGATGTGACGGTAAAATGAGTGGATCGGATTTCTCTCTCCTCATTAAATAGCCTCTTTCACCTTATGGGAAACTACCCTTATCAGTCCAAACCCCATATACGGCTTTATACCACTTTTGCCCCCTCATTAAAGGACATTTACGGGTGTTTGTCTCTTATACATAAATTCGCTCCTTTTTCCTCCAAAATAACCCGATCCACCCGTTTCAGCTTCTCTAACCATATATAACCTCTTGTACATCTCACTTTTTACCTTTTACCCTCCCAAAAAGCACCGTTACCCTCTAAACCCTAAAACCTCTTCAAACTCACCAAAAGTTGCAAATCATGTCATCTTCTGGAACAAGTTCCTCGTCTGAAAGCTCAAGTTCATCCTCCGATGATGTTGTTACTACCCGTGGTCCACCGCCAAAACCTTCAACTTTGACGGAAAAGACACCAGACACTCAAGAACCTTTCAGACCTCCACAGATCATAACCAGACCATGCGAAGATGTGGAAGTTTTCAAGTTCTTCTCCACAGTTGTTAAAGGACAGAAGGCTAACCATTGCATGGTTAAGCCCGGTTCAATGCTTGACGTCAATGGTTTTCTTGATAAAGTGCTTGACAAGGAGTTTGGAAATCACGTTGTGAAGTGCCTGGAGGACGGTAATCTTTACAAATTTGTTACTTTCAAACATAAAGCCTGGTATCCCATTGACGTGACGCAGTTCTATATAAATGCTGAAATACAATCTGTCAATGGCGTTGATGAAATTCACTCAGTAGTAAATGGCACTGAGGTTGTAATCTCTCAAGAAGACATTAGGAGAGTTTTTGACTTTCCTATTTGTGGGGATGGTTTTCATCCAGATTGCTCTGAGAAGAAATACAGCAAGAAGAAGATGTGGAAGAAGATGAAAGGTCACTCACAACCCTCATCCTTTCCATCTATTTTGAAGAAGAAGATGTTGAAACTGGATTATGAATTTGTGGTAGATATTTTGAACAAGATTGTTGAGAGCAGACAATCTGGAACTGATGACATATCTGACAAGAAGATGCGTATGTTGTGTGCACTTCTGGAAAATTACCCTGTTGATTGGTCAAGGGTGATTTTTGACTTTTTGGTAGATAATGTTCAAACAGGTGTTAATCCAACGACAAGATGGATTGTTAAGGTTCTTGGCTTTGGGTTCATGCTCAGTGCTATTCTGAGAGATAAAAAGGTGAAGTTGCGTATGGGAACTGCCTCACATAGAAATCACTATCACATGACCTCCAAACCACCAAACTACCTCAAAAGGAAAGCAGATGAACTGGAAGCTGCCTTGAAAAAGGAGCAGAAGAAGTCCAAATCCAAATCGTCCAAAAGTTCAAATGGACAGGGGGAATCGGAAATGGCTAAAGGCCATGGTTCGGAAGGATCCACACACCAACCCAAAACACAACCCGAACCCTCAAAACTGGAAGCCTTCAAACATGTTGAATCCTCGAAGCGCACAGAAACCCTCTGTTGAGGAAGAGCCAGAAAAGTCTTTTAAAAAGCGCAAGGCAGGAAATCAGGAAGCTGCCCAGAAGAAGAAATCAAAGAAACATAAATCTAAACGTTCTAAGAGTTCACAAGAGAAAGATCTCACCGAAGCTTCAGAAGGTCACAAGTCTGAGGAAAAAGAAGCTGAATCCTCCCATGAGGAGGAGGCGAAGGTATCAAAAGAAGCCACTAAAAAGAGGAAAGCAAAACAACTTAAAAGGCCGAAAAAGAAGCAAAGAACTGATCAAGCTGTTGATGTTGAAGTGGAACATGAAACTCAGTCAACTGCTGTCTTACCAGCAGAAGAGGAACCGAAGGAAACTCCATTCGAATATAGTCACCGAGTTCTTCCTCCTCCTCTTGATCTTTCCAAGGAAGATAGTGATGAGGAAGATCACACGCCTCTTACTAGGCAAATGACAATGAAATCCACTCAAACTGAACCTATTCCTGCTCTACTTGTTTCAGAAAAGACACCACTTTCCGAGCCTTTAATTGCGGAACTTGATAATCCCATTGCTCCCTCGCCCAGAGCACGACAGCTGGTTATCACCCTGCCACGAGAAAGAAATGATTCGGGATCCGAATCAACCATGATAGAAGATGAATCCGAATGAGATGATGCTGAAGTCTGTGATCAGTCTTATCGACCAATGTCTGCAACTGTTCGGCGACAAATCACAGAACATATGAATCCTTCCATGGCCCGTATAATGTTTGCTCTTGATTATGTCAATCGACATCTTTGTTTACAATGGCCACGTGTGTCAACTATTCGGATTGAAGAGATTCCTTTTGTAGCACCCGAATCTAATATTCCTGAATCGGATCAACAACTTGTCCTTCATCCTAATCCCATTACTCAACAAATTGATGTCGATGCAGCTTTGGCTCAACAGTTGGCATATGATGAATTTGAAGCTGAAATGCCTCCTGCTGAAGCTTTGATAGCTGAATGTTCTCACGAAGAGATACTGAGACAAGAACTTGCTCGTATGTACAATTGGCAAGAATGGCGGATGTCAAGTATTCGGGTTATAGCAAGTACGATTAGCGAAATGGCCGAAGAAGAAGAATGGGCACTGGATTGGATGGGCACAAGATCTGTTTTTGACGCCACACGGCCCGATGAAATTGAGAGAGTTTTTGCTGAAAAACTCCAAGGAAAAACAACTCGGTTTCGCAAATCTGTGGATTTGAATGTTGGCTACCGAACTCCTCGGGAACGCCTTATGCTAGAAGACATGCAAATTGCAAAAATTCACAACATCTCTCGAGCACAAACGGAGATAAGGAATCTTCGACCAGATGTTGGGCCGAGTCGTCAACAAAATGAAGATGATGCTGAGGATTCGGATTCTAATCAGAATCAGGGGTGTCGTGATAAGAAGGATGATAATGATGATGGTGATGACAACGATGATCCATCTGGAAGTCATGCTCCCTCTTCTCGAGCAGATAATCCTCCCAACACAGAAGTTCAGACACCTCGTGCCAATGATGAACCTGATCAGCACCATACTGATGAGCCGAAGTCTGCTCCCACCGAATCCATGGAAGCACAAATCCTGCTAAGTCCTAGTTCAGCCCGAGATGAAACGATGGAAGCATCTCGAGGTGCGAATCATGATGGCTTGCAGATAATTGATGAAGAAATGATTACATCAGATCTAAATTTGGTCGATGTTGAGGTAGAAGTCTTTCCAGACTACACTTGTCCAAGTCCCGAAAACTTAGCCTCACCAATCGACGACTTAAATCATGCAGAGGGCAAAGAACTTGTCTTAGTTCAAGGTGAAAACATGGAAGCACCTTCTAAAGACAGTCATGGTTCATCTGCTGATGCATCCAAGAGTTCGGACTCTTCTGAGGTAATCCTTGATACCTCTTCTGCTTTCACTTCTCTGTTGAATGCTATACAAGGATTGGCGAGGACTCAAGATGCACAGTTCAAATCCCTAAATGAGTCCATCACCAAGATCAAGAAGGATGTCCGAAGGCAGAAAAAGAAATCTTCAAAATCCACCACTGACGAAAGAATCACTGCTCTTGAAAAGAAGATTGATAATACTTTCTCTGAAAATCTTATGTCTCTTGGATCCCTGAAGGTTTCGGTAACTGAAATCACGAACATACAGCGTGATTTGGTTACAAAGCATGCCTTCATTAAGGAACGACTTGACTTATCCTGCTCGAAACTTGAAACTGTCTCCGGAAACCAAAATGCAACAGCGTCTCTTGTCTGTGAATTCGAGTGGACACTTAAGGAGTTGCAAGTTTGCATCAATCGTCTGAGCAACAAAGTTGATACTCTCATCGAAGTCAATGATGCCAACAAGGGGGAAGAGATGAAAGGAACGACATCCCCGAACACTTGCAAGGGAAAGGAAATCGTCATGAGAGATGATGGTGATATCTCAAGACAAAGAAAAGCCATCCTAAATATTAGGAAAACTCCATCTCCTTCACTATCTCCGAAGAGAACACAAGATAAACCTACAGGCGGTGAACCGAGTTCAAAAAGGCAAAAGAGACAAGGCAAAGAACCAAAGCAAATGACTCGAAGAGTTAATTGAGAGCCTATCGAGTATGTCCCGTACCAAGAAGGATCTGGAAAGAAATGGGAAGAATGCAATATTCCACCTTTTTGGAATAAAAAGCAACCCATGGATAGGCATAATTTCTTGCGAGATTATAATGAACAAGTTCATGAGCAAAGAAAGCAAGATGAAGAGATCTTCCGAATTCAGCAGGAAGAACAGAAAAGATTTGAGAAAGTCATGAAAGAACTTGAAGAAGCAAATAAGATAACCAAAGCAGCTGAAGGATGAACCAAAATGAATGGCATAGCTCAAATTTTGACTACCATGCAAAAAAGTTTCTCTAAAGGAATTAATGCTCCCGAACTGATAGCCTGGTGGGACTGGGGAGTTGTAAGGGGAGAAAATCTTGGTGAAGTAGTCCAAAACTATCTGATGCTGAGGCTACACCATAAATATGCTTTCAAGATTGAAGGTCTCGATGTTGTGAAAGCAAGGAAAGAAATCAATGATATGATCCAACTCCAAGAGTATGAAATTTGGGAAAAAGAGAAGAAGAAGAAGACTGGCGAGAGCTCAAAATAAGAAGAACTTTCTTTCTGTCTTTAATTTTTGTCAGTTTTACTTTTTGCAAAGATGTATGAAACTTTTCATAAATAAAAGACTTCTCTCTTTTGGATCAACGTGCGTGTGTTATCTAGTTTTTGTTTTACTCCTTGTCTAAAATATAAATCTTCAACTATTCTGGCATTTTTAATGAAAATCCTTTAAGGATAAAGAAAGCCAAATAGAATGAATGTAGGGTGTTGGCATCATCAAAAAGGGGGAAATTGTTAGGAACCCCGAGTTGTTGATTTTGATGATACCAAACTATACGAGGAGACCCCTAACTTTCGTAAATGTCTTAGAATAGATTATGTCTTATATCTTAGTCTTGTAAGGTAACCGAATCCTTAGCTATCTTTGATTTACTAAGGAGCTGAGTCTTACATACCGAAGACATGAAGACTTCGACCGAAGTGTGTTCCATCCGAAGAGTCGAAGATGCGAAGACACGAAGACTTGAGGAACCGAAGACTAAAATCTTAGGTCGAAACTTGAAAGGGCCAAGCATTTGTAACCGAGCAATCAAGAGTATGATTGACTCGAGGAAATTAAGAGGAATGATAAGGTCAATCATTCTCTCTCACAACCAAGGCAAAGACATTCTCTGATAAGTTGTCTTATCTAATGCCTTGAGAATTGGTATAACTGAATGTCATTTTGGGTCCTATGCAATGATCCCAAGGAGCATTTAATGATTGTCACCTTTTTAGGGACAAAAGACAATTTGTCCTTGCACAAAAGTGGACAAACGGCTAGAAAGTATTGACATTCTGAAAAAAAAAAAGAAAACAATACCCATTGGATATTACACACTGGACAATAGGTTTTGAATTTCATTTTCCCTCAAACGGATCTGAAATTTCACCTATAAATACCCTTGTCCCATCTCACTTTAATAAGGTTGAATTACGCGAAACATTGATCTTCAAGTGAAAAACTCTCAGTGTGATATTCATAAGCTTATTAAGTGATATTCATATTTATTTGGAAGTTCTTGTGTGATTAAGAAGCTGATCAAGGAAAGAAATCACAAGAATTTCAAGTTGGAGAATCATCACATCTTCTCAACCATCTCTACAAGTGAAGTAGAAAGAGGCGGAGTAAACTTGGAAGAAGTTGAAAAACCTACAACAACAAGGCTGTCAGGCTTAGTGATCAAAGGAGCTTGTTGTAACGGAGATTGTACTATAAAGGAGATTATAGTGCAAACCTTCACGTGTTGTGAAGAAGAGTGGAGTAGGCTTCGTTAACAGCCGAACCACTATGAAAACTCTCTCTCTCTCTCTCTCTCTCTCTCTTTATTTACCTTACGCATTGCATTGCATACATCACTCAAACCTAACATCTTTTACAAGAAAATCCCAAGTGCAAAGTAAAGATAAAATTTTGATATACTCTTTCCGCTACGTTTATCTCTTTAGTCAAAAAGTTTTAAAAATCCCTTGTGAGTCTATTCAACCCCCCCCCCCCCTTCTAGACTCACATCGCTTCCACCGGGACCAACATCCCGTACTAACCCACTAACTGATATATCCATCTGGGTGTTGCAAGTCATACGTGTGCATGCATAGCATTACATTGCATATTTTATTACAAGTCTTCATATTCAAAGTGCATGTACTGAGCATTTCAATTTCCTATAGCCTTTTTACTATTCATGAACTATTCACACACTATTCCTTACTATTCACTTTATTATTCATCTTTGTAGTAAGGAATTCCTCCTGATTCATACAAACTCATTTACTATTCACTCTTTATTTATCATCTGGGTTTGCTCTTTGCATGCGATATATCTATTCATATCTGATCAAGTCTTTTATAGCACTTTACGTACTGATTATTCCGCTGCGAACTCCAAGTTGTTTATTTGCTTTATGCTTGCTACCTAGAGTTGAAATTACCAAAGTGTTATAGTTTTTTTAATTTGTTGAAAAGTCTATTCACCCCCCCTCTAGACTTTTCCCATCCTATCGGGACCAACAGGTTGGGT
This sequence comes from Ipomoea batatas, assembly GCA_002525835.2. Classification (NCBI taxonomy): domain Eukaryota; kingdom Viridiplantae; phylum Streptophyta; class Magnoliopsida; order Solanales; family Convolvulaceae; genus Ipomoea; species Ipomoea batatas. Next base: position 20,627,973 of record CM008337.1, on the reverse strand, counting down.
AAGTTAGGAGTTTAGGAATTAGCAATACAGTATGTTCTTAAGTATAGGTTTGGTTGAGCAATCCTCTCGTTAACCTTTGATCGATCTTTATTCCTTATTTAACTATCCAATCCTAGTTCCCGTAAGCTTTGAGCTTCGGGGACGAAGCTCCTTTTAAGGGAGGTAGAGTGTAATACCCCGGATTTAATTCAAGCCTTAAAACCCGGTAATTAATTCTACCGTGTAATTAATTTAATTCAATTGGGGCTCCGTTCTTCTAATAGAAATATATTTCTTTTTCGGAATTATTTATTTAGTCGAATGCCCAATTTCCTTGATTTAATTTTTGTAAGGGATGTTCTCTATTTGGACCCGGCCCTTTTATTCCTTACAAGCATATTAATTATTTTAATGGCCCACTCATTGAAAGGACAATCATTATTGCATGGACCATGGTCCACACAGTTGTGTGGACAAAAAATAAAAAGTACATTATTTTTGTACTGAAGGTACATTATTTTTGTACTGAAGGTACATTATTTGATTTATACTATCAAATAATGTACTTACAGTACAAAAATAATGTACCTTCAGTACAAATATAATGTACTTTGAATTTTTGGTCCACACAGCTGTGTGGACCATGGTCCATGCAATAATTTGCCTTGAAAGGACCATATCTACACCCATTAAAATAATATTGATCATGGATGACCCATTTCTTACAAATAAGCCCATGTCTTATTTTAATACCCTAATATGATACATATATGATATATGTAATTTTTTTCCCAACTCATATAAAAGTCTTGTACTTACATGTAACACCCCCAAATTTTATAAGCTTGAATACTCCAAAACAAAGTATCTTTCTTACTAACCATATTGAAAATAAATGCGGAAGCAAAACCAAACTATAACCACGGGGGTGTTATGCCACGCTCGGGCCAACTCACTAAACCCAAACGCACAGGCTACAAGCTTTCTAACTACAATCTATATTACAACAATTTTCTATCTAGACTTTTGGGCCTGTGAGCCTTAGAGATGGATTATGTTTTGACTTTTACCTTTGTCCTTACCTTTTTGGATTGATGTTTATGGATTTTTAGCCTGTGCACCTAGGATGGATTGAACCTAGGTGTGGCATGACACCCTTTAAGGTTTATATGCTTCTGCTATGGTTTATAGTTAGTTTTTGAGATCTATAGCTTTTGTGTTTAAGTTATGCCTATCTCAGCGAAAAGAAAGTTGGGGTGTCACAATTACCTTGATTCTTACCAAACATAAGTCTTCCGTTGTCATTCTGTCATATGTAGGTTTGTTTCAATAATTGTACTGCGCTCGTGCTTGATATCCATCATTGTTGTTGTTGTTCCATCCCTCGCACTATTTCCAATTGTTGTTCTGTCTCTGATTTCGTTCATAAGCATTATAATTGCGATTTCTTTGATAATCAACCGCCTCCACATGCTCAGCTGCAGACGGTGATGTGCAGATATTTGTGTCATGTGGTCCTCCACAGATATTGCAATATAATGCTAATGCCATGCAAGGTTTCGGTTTTCCTTCCATCTTTTCTACCATAGCTTGTAGTTTCTTGATCTCATGATTCATCGCTTCGATTTTTGCTTCGCTTGCTGACATTGTAGTTGTATCGTGGTGAGGGTGAATGTGTGATATGGAGGGTGTTAAAACGAAGAGTCATAAACTCCCCGAGTGTCGTATCTCTCGCGGATGGCAAATTGGAAAATATACGGTTTTGCTACCTCAGTTTGTTTGAATAACGTTAAGATTGAGCATATGGATATTGGTAAAAGGAAGTGTTGAGAGGGCAAAAGTTGATAAAATAAAGAAGTAAGCAAATGGAAATTAAGACGGATGGGGCTAAGATACCATGGAGATTGGTTCAAGGCGCAAGGTAGAGTGTTGATTTCTTTTGAGTCATGATTGAAGGAACTTGGAACATTGTCCTGAGTGGCGTCACACTCAAGCTCCCAATCCTCAGTCGGTTGGGGAATTTTATCAAACACTTTGTCTACAAGTTCCCTCTGGATCTCATCTTCTCAGATTGAGAGCGGGGGATATTGGTAGTGGGCTACATCTCTTTGCGATATCTCGCCAAAGAGATGATCCTATACTCATGAAGAGATCGGGGCCCTCGATCTAACAAGGTCATACAAAACATACACACAATTTCAACATTCCCCAAAGAAATCAAACTCATTCATCAAATTAGATCATGAACACCAATCATCCATTCAATCTAGCCCCTATCCTAGGGATTAGCCTATCATAGGCTTTAACAACATTAAAGCATCAAAATAGAAAAGCATATCTACAAGATCAAGACAAAAAGCAAACAACTTTAAGGAAAAGGAAAAGCAAGAGAAATCCAAAGAGAAAACAAGTCTTTAATGAAAGAAGTTACCCAAAGGATCTCCAAGGTGTGAAAATCCAAGTTCTCCTCTCTAAGGAGCTTCTCTTCCTCCTCCAAGTCCTATCTAACCTAACCTAAATTTTCAGAATGAAAAATGAGACAAAAGACTCCCTAAACCTAGCTGAAATGTCCCTTAAATACTAAAACATCGCGCATATTTTCTGGTGCCGTCCCACGTCTGCCACACGCGTGTGGACTGGCGTGGACAATTACTGGAATATTTCCACGCCAGCTCACACGCGTGGTGATGCTCGTGGGCGTGGTCCCTTCATTTTCGTTTCTTTTGTTGTTTCCGGTTTGGTCTTCGTGTGTTCCCCATGTAGATTGATTCTTCTTTTCAATGGTTTATGCTCTCTTTTGGTTCAGCCTTCATTCCTAAGGAAATTCTTCAAAACATTCCACACAGAACTCATTTGCAATTTGTTAGTAAAATAGCATATAAACACGTAATTGCACTCTCTAAGACTTGTTTTTAGCAAGAAATCAACTTAATAAGTTATAGATAAATAGGTACTTTTGGCGTCTATCACTTGCCATGTGACTATTGATCTCGTAGATGTCACCATGTTCTCCTCATCGGTCATACCAACATGAAGTATTCTTTGATATTCTTTCTATTAACTCTTCTACTTCCGGTAATGCTAAGGAAACGAAAGCACCGCTTGAAGATGAGTCAAGGAGCATCTTTCCTTCATCAGTTAACCCTCCATAAAATGAGCTTATGACATCCCATGGGTGCATTAGATCTTGCAGAAATTATCTTTTCAGAACTTTAAATCTCCTTGACGTTGTTGTTTTTCGTCAAAAGATATTTATATGATAAAACGGAAAGTCTGTGACTCCCCAAGTGTCGGTCTCGAAGGAGGGACGTGGAGGTGTGTCAAGCGTTCGGGAGTTTACTTGATTGGATCAAGCATAGGATTCGAGTGTGGTGAAGGGTGGATTTGTGAGTGAGAGTAGTTCATTTGGTTGGTTTGAGTGCAAGAGAGTAGTAAAGTAAAGGGGGTTTTGTGAATATGTAAAAGGGGTAGGGGTTGGATAGTGTTCATGAATATTGCATAGTGGAGTGTCTAAGGTCATGGATTAGGATTGCTAGGATATTGTCTATTCAAGAGTGTGTTGTCTTAGTCCTTTTCCACCTTTGTGTACTAAGGCTTCTTTGACATAGGAGTGCCTTCAAGCATCCAAAGTTCTAAGAGGAATTTTATCAAACACTTAAGCTACACACTATCCTACTATTCTTAAGAAGTCCATAGGAACTATGATTGTGTCAAGCTTCAAATCCTAACTCTAATCAAAGACATGAAAGAGTCAAGAGCTCAATCTCTCATCTAGATTGGCCAAATCCAAACAAGATCTCATCAAAACAACAATCAATAGACAAGAATAGATAATCCATCAACACAAACTCATAGATCCAAGATATAGAGACAAGATCATCACACGAGCAATATTCAATCACACAATCCAAATCCCTAGACTAAACTAGCTACTCATAATATGAAATGCAAGCAAAAACTAATTTAATCCAAGAACAAGATAGCTAAAATTATAGAAATGAAATAGGGATCACCTAGAGAGAAGAAGATCTTCAATCCAAGCTTGTTGTCTTGCTACAATGGAGATTGATCTAATCTAAAAAACTAAGAAGAATGGAGAAAGTTTTCCAAAGGAAAAACTAAGAAAAGGAAAACTAATTTTCTGGGAACCTCCTCTGAAAATTCATCAAAGGGGTTTAAATAGTCTCCGAAATGACAACCCTAGCTGAAATTCGCGCATCACCGTCTCCACGCCATCCACACGCGTGTGAGCGTGCGTGGGAGGTTACTGGAAAGTTTCCACGCATGCTCACACGCGTGTGACCATCCAGTTTGGTCCTCCGGGGCTCCGTTCTTGCCTAATTCGTTCTTTAAGCTCAACTTTTGCTCCTATTTGCTCCCGGGGCTCCTGTTTCGCTCCTTTAAAACTAAAAGTAGCTTCTGTGCATCTGTTAGTGATTTACAGGCATTTACAAACATAATTTACCAAGTAAGGATGCTATAGACGCAATAAAACAACCTAAAATGTGCCTGAAATAAGGGTATCTCGGAGTCTTATCACTCCTCCAAGTTTCTCCCAGACTCTCCAGTCTACCTTGCTTGAATTCTTGGATTTCTCTCTTAATTCTCATAGTCTTAGTAATCGGGAAGAACTCGTTCATGAACTCTCTGTGTAGCTGCTGCCATGATCTAAAACGGTTATCGTCCTCACTCTCTAAAGCCCAAATGATCCACCCCTCGGGTACTAAAGCCCAACACTTTACGTTCCCTTGAGGTACCTTCGGATTCTTTTCGCAACTGTAAGATGACTCTCCATTGGACTTGCTTGAAAACTAACACATACTCTTACTGCATACGATTTGTCTGGTCAGCTCGATGTCAAGCATAAAAGTGAACTAACAATACCTCTATATTTAGTTTGATCTACCTCCTATCCTTTGTTGTCGATGTCCATTCGCAACGATGTGTTTATTGGAATCTTTACAGATAACTTCTCATCAACTCCAAACTTTTTGGTGAAATCCTTAGTATATTTAGCTTGATTGATAAAGATTCCTTCTGGACCTTTCTTTACTTGTAGTCCAATGAAGTAGTTAAGTTCTCCCATCACACTCATCTCAAATTTACCTTTATGAACTTAGAGAACATTTCACATAAAGATGGATCGGTGTTCCCAAAGATGATATCATCCACGTAGATTTGTACCAAAAGAATATGTTCACCATCTTTGATTCGATAAAAGGGTCTTATACACTTGTCCCTTCGTGAATCCACAGTTGATAAAGAAATACGGGAGAGTGTCATACCAAGCACTCAACGCTTGTTTCAATCCATACAAGGCCTTCTTTAGCTTGTAGACTTTATCCATGCCCATATCCAAGTGAAAACCTGGAGATTGCTCAACATACACTTCTTCTTCCAAGAGTCCATTGAGAAAAGCACTCTTGACGTCTATTTGGAAGTCCTAGAAGTCTTTGTATGCGGCATAAGCTAGAAAAATATGAATTATCTCAAGTTTTGCCACGAGTGCGAAGGTTTCATCAAAATCGATACCTTCTTCTTGACAATACCCTTTAGCAACAAGTCGATCCTTGTTCCTAACAATGACTCCTTGTTCCTCCATCTTGTTCCTAAAGACACATTTTGTCCCAATGACATTTTGATGAGTGGGTCTTGCAACTACCTCCCACACTTCGTTCCTTTCGAACTGATGGAGCTCTTATTGCATGGCTATGACCCAATCAGGATTACTTAGAGCTTATTCCACAATCTATTGCTTGATCTCTAAGAGAAAGCAAGCCATCATGAATTCATGAATAGATGCACAAGTCCATACACCAGTCTGTGATATCCCCGATGACTTGATCCTGAGAATGGTTCCTTAACCATCTTAGATCTGGTTGAAAAGTTGTAGGATTAGCTTCTTCATCAACTAAGTTGATATTTGACGTAGGTGCATCTTCGAATAGCTCGGGCCCCATCGGCTCAGTTGTCTTGACTGATATTGGCTCGGGTATATAGACTTGACTTTGTAGACGAATAGAGAATTCTCCCAAATCGGGTTAGACGTCTAAACTCGCTTTGGTTTCGTTCTCATTTCGTTCTGTCCCTAAGCCTCTGCGTGACTCCGGTTGATTTTGAATGCATAGATGATCCATGTCTCCAGGCATGTTCTTAATATCTCAGCTGATTGATGATTCGTCAAATACGTCATGCATAGATTCTTCTACCACCACGGTTCGTTTGTTGAGAACACGAAAGGCTTTACTTATAGCTGAGTAACCCATGAATAATCTCTCATCACCTCTTTCGTCAAAATCCTTGAGATAGGTCTTTCCGTTGTAGCGAATGAAACATTTGCTACAAAAAATATGAAAGTAGCTCAGAATTGGCTTTTTGCCTTTCTATAGTTCATTAGGTGTGATCCCATGAACTTTGTTGATAATGGATCAGTTTTGAGTGTAGCACAATGTGTTAACAGCTTTTGCAAAAAACGTTTTAGGCAAACCTGAATATGCTATCGTTGTCATTGCTACTTCTTTAAGTGTCCGATTCCTCTTTTGAGCCACTCCATTCTGCTGTGGAGTCTTAGTTGTTGAGAGTTGATGGAAAAGGCCAAACTGACTGAAAAAACCTTGAATTACCTTGTTAACGAACTCTGTGCCTTGATCTGACCTAATCTTGATTATGCTTGTTCCGTTCTCTATTTGAAGTTTCCTCAACAGTGCGGGTAACATCTTCTCGGTCCCATTCTTCTTCCTTAAGAATAATGCCCAAGTAAATCGAGTGTAGTCATCTACTACCACCAACGTATCCTTTCGACCAATTAGACTAACTGGGTTGATTAGACTGAATAAATCCATGTGTAATAAACTCAAAGGTCTAAAGTTTGTGTCACTAGATTTTGACTTGAACGAATACTTGATTTGTTCCCTTTTTGACAAGTTTCAGAAATCTTATCTTTGTTGAAAGTCACATTTTGTAGTCCATCTACCAAGACCCCTCTAGCTAGCTCGTTAATAGCCTTGAAACTGAGATGGTTTAGTTTATGATGTCATTTCCAACTCAAGTCATTTTTTTTAATTTTAGCTACTAGGCATATATCTGGCCTTGTAGATTCCAAGCGACAACGTACATGTTCTTTTTTCTCCTTGCTGAAAGAACCGTTTTCTCCATTTACTTTGCTGATTACACAACATTTGTCCTTGGAGAATTGTACTTTATATCCTTTGTCACAGAATTGACTTGTGCTTAACAGGTTGAACTTTAGTCTTTCAACATACGAAACATCACAAATCATGAGTCCGTTTTTGTTGATGTCGCCAACTCCGTTGGTTTGACCACTGGATTCATCTCCAAAGATTACTTTAGGACCATTTACTTCTTAGTAGTTACTCAACTCGGATTTGTTTCCATTCTTATGTCTTGAGCAATTGTTATCCACATACCATATGGTCTTGCTTAGCTGCGATCAAAGATTAGTTTGTCTTAGGTACCCATACATTCTTGGGTTCTTCCGAGTTAGCGGTAAGCTTAGGTATCCATGCGAACCTATAGCTTGTTAGGCCCACCATTGGTCCTCTATAGCTGCTAAAGACTTAATAATCATACTAGATGCTATAGAATTTTTGGGACTTTTTTTGTGCATATATCTTTTGACATTGGGGTTTTGGCACGTTGCTATGCACCAAAGAATAGAACGTTTGTCTATGTCTATGATGCCGTTGAAATTGCACTTTTGTCATCGGCTCATAGACCATAAACTAGTCCTCATCGGAAGGAAAAAGTCTTCTAACACCTCTCATTGACCTTCTAGTTGATCTCTGAGGTTTAGCAAACCCATGATTGAATTTACCATTCGGGTAACGATTTGGCTTACCTTGAGTTCGAACATTGCATCGCCTCTATGGATGGTTTTAGCTCTTGTTGTTACTGAGATTAGCCTTTGATCGGTTATCTCTTCTTGGTTGACCATTCGCGTAGTAACCATTTAGGTTACCATAACTAGGTCTATATCGATTCATGTGCTTGACACTCTTCTGGTTACGTTGGAAGAAATTCCTTCTCAATGGATCCACAAATCATTGTGCAGCCTTTCCTTTCAGTTGGCTTGTTGTTTGTGGTCTTTTTCCCTTTTCAACAAACAGCATTGGCTCGGGGTGCAAGGTTTGACCTTGAACAAACATAGACTTTAAACCTCCACTGGTAGAAGGGTCTAAGGGTTTGGTCAGTAGGATTTGTGCTTGAAAGCTAGAGTTGTAGCCAAGTTCGGCTCTATTCCAAGTTTAGACGAATTTGTAAATGTAACAATGACCTTACACAAGTTTTGCTCTCGCACTTCTCTTGCTTTACACTCTTCTTTGAGTAAGAGAATTTTCTTCTCAAGCTGACCCGTCAAGGTTAGCATCTCACTATTTTTTAGCACAAATCTCTTGAGATCTTCTCGTTCGGCCAATAGTCGAGTATTCTCCTCCTTTAGTTTAGAGTGAGTGTTTTTCAAAACTCTGAAGTCCTTCATCAGTTTAAGAACTGAATTGATAGGATCTTCATTGCAACTAGAATCAGAACCACAATCACTAGAGGAAGCTTGAGAGTTTACCTCCTCATCATTTGCCATGAGGCACATGTCTTTGTCTGTTCTTCTTGATTATAGAGGCAGATGAATCTCTTCTCATCTCCTGAGCTTTAGCTTTCTGAACTTGAGTTGGATGTGCATGGCTCGACTACAATCTTTTCGGTTGTTTCTTCAATAGCATATCCTTTCTTCTTCGATCACCCTTCTGGTGACCACCCGAGTGATTAGAGCTACGACTACTTGTCTCCGCTGGTGCACTCATCGTGTTACTTTGGTTGTCAGATCCTTTAGTTTGATCCTGGTACTTGCGAACTATAGGGTAGGAGCATTCGGCCTTGAAGTAACTAGGCTTCCAGCAATTGTAGCGAAGCATTTGAGAGTCTTCGGGTTCGCGAGTCCTTGGTGCATTTCTTCTTTCAGAGTGCCTTCGGCTAGATGTATTCGGTGTAGCCGAGATGTCATGAGATTGATTCTTTCTCATGAATCTCTTAAACTTCCTAATAAACAAAGCAAATTGTTTGTCAGTGAAAAAATCAATAGGGTTAGGGTTCGACCTTGATGATGGTCTTGTCTCTAATACTAGTATATTTACGTATTTAGGATTAATAATATAGTAACTATGAAAAATTAGGGTATAGGCTTGATAATAATATTTAAGGAATAGTTTTAGTAACATCCTTTCAAAATAATTTAGGTCGCATACTATCAAATAAATTAATTACAGCTAATAATATTTATAACAAAATATTCAAATAACCGTAAATAACCGGGGTATCACACTCTACCTCCCTTAAAAGATGGTTCGTCCCCGAAGCATTACCACTTAGAAATTAAAAAATGAGCCTAATAATTAACCTTCACCATTAAAAAAATAAAACCACCAAGTCCAAATTAAACATATAGCAACACGTACCAAGTATCACAAATCAAAGAAAATAACATAAGCAATTAAATATGCAATGTCTCACCAACTAATATAATCAAATCTAAACAAACTATTAAACCAATTAACTAGCAAACAATTAGATGAATACGTCTCTTGGTGGTTTGCTCTTGTGCCATTGCATCACACAACATCACGAGAAACAACACCACTGGCGTCAGCATGAGCTCTACTCATGACGAAGATCCTCACTCTATTGTTGTTCCCATCATTGGTATTTTGATCTCCATTATCAGTTCCTTGATTATTTCCATTTTGTTCTAAATGACATTCATACGCTCGATGTCCCATCTTTTGGCATTTGAAGAATTTCACTAGATTTCCTTGGCAATCCTTCCCAGGGTGTCCATTTCCACATCTCTTGTAGTAGTGATACATCTGTGTTCTATTGCGTTTTTGCCCTTGATTTCATTGCCTATTGTCACCACGATAACCTGCATTTCTCTTATTGTTTTGAAATTGTTGAACCTTGGCCTTTTATCCTCTTGTTTATTTTCTTCCTCATTACTCTCCATTCTCTTCCTACTCTTCACGTTGGCTTCTCATTGAATTAATTCCACACGGTAAAGGTTAGCAGCCTTTTTGTATGCCTCATTCAATGTTTGACATCCAAGGACGCAAATCACCTTTTGAATCCCAAAAGTTAGTCCCCTAATGAATTTCTCTGTCTTGCTAACCTCATCAGGGACCAACTTAGATGCAAAACGAGCAAGTTCCAAGAATTTCGCATGATACTCTTGCACAGATGAATTGCCTTGCTTCAAGTGCAAGAACTCCTCATACATTGCAGCCTTAACATGGTCAGGGTAGAATCGATCCCTCATAGCAGTCTTGAAGGCCTCCCAGTCAAAGTCAGGTTGATGACGAAGAATATGCCCATTATTTGCCCACCAAATATCAGCTTCTTGTTACAAGTAGTACACAACAACCTCCACCTTCTGATCTACAGGACAACCAATAGTTTCCAACAGTTTATCAAAAGCTCTTATCCAATCCTCAAGCACACGAGGATCTTCTTGCACGCCATAAAAAGGAGGATTACGACTAGCAACGTTGTTTTCATTGCCATTTTGAAGTAGCGTAGCACCCAAAGTGTGAGTCAATTGTGTCAGCTGTTGAAGTCCATGAGCCAGTTGAGCATTAGTGGGAGCGTTAGCCTCATTCCCACCATTACCACTTCTGTTAACTGGTGTATCTCTTCTAGGTGGCATGATGATTCTTCTACAACACAATTAATAGCGTTACCGCTGGAGGGGTTGCACTAAATTCAAATGCTTAATCCATCATCCAAAGAGAGGACCACTAGCGAAATACCATCACTATAGGTTTTAACAAATCCACTACTACCAAACAGGCCTCTACTAAAGATATCAACAAAATAAATAACCAAATAATTCACAATCATTCAAGTACCCATAGCAATTCAATATTTCAAAGTGGTCCAACTTCCATGCTCAGCCAAATAAACAAGTCCACCATTTATTAAGACAAAATTTCCACCATATAGAAAAATAAAATCATCAAAACTTCAACAGTCCACCAAGTTTCAACATATCAAGATAAATCATTCACAATCAAAGAATTATATGCGGAAAAAAAAATACAAAAGCATGCAAAATATGCACACACACAAAAATAATATTCACATCCTCACCACGGTGTTCTAATTTTTTTTAATTCCTAGCCAATTTTAATTTTTATACCTAAGATCTCATAACCTAGCTCTGATACCAACTTGTAACACCCCCATTTTCCAAAAATTAAAATCCAAGATAAATTTAAAATTTTTATTTTTATTTAATTAGGAAACCATTGTTTAAATTGTGGAAGCTAAAAACAAATCGAGAGAAACGGGGTGCTACCGCCACGTTTGGGTAACTACCTATACCCAAACGCACAGGCTAACACTAGTACAAAAAGTACCATAAATATAAGACCATTTGCGTCCGGAGTTGAAACACCGGACGCCTAAAGTCACGCGGTGGCATTTTTGTAATTAAAATTTCACTTTTTAATTTTTTTTATTATTATTTTTTTAAATAAAGGAGCATCTTCGTCCGAAGTTAAAACTTCGGACGTAGACAGTAGCACGCTTTATGACCACCTGCGTCCGAGATTCCAACTCTGGAGGCATATGCTTAGCCGCTTAGGGTTAATTTACCCGGACGAACGCACGCTCCATATTTCTTCACGACTACTCAACGCACGAAACAGATCTCCACACCAACGCACAGATCCTCGCCGCTGCCACCGCCGAAAAGAGCTCCTCGCCGGTCTCTTCTTCTCGCCCTACGCCCTCGTCAGTCTGTTAGGGTTATTTGAACAAAACCACCCGTCGTCTTCCCCAGCCCTACGCCCTCCGCCGCTCTCCATCGTCTACCCTTCCGCCGGTTGTAGTTCGTAGGTCGCCGCCGCCGCCGCCGCCGCCCCTCGCCATTCGTTGCTTCGCCGCCGTTCTCTAGCACTCGCCGCTGGTCTCCCGTCCTCTTCACTCACCGTCGGTCTCTAGCTCGCCGCCGCAGGTATGTATTATATTTTATTTGAGTTTTTTTTTTATTTTATTTAATTTTATTTATTTGTAATATATTTTAGAAATTTTCGCATCCTTATGTCTAGTGAATTTCTTGCCAGTTTTTTTTTTCTTCTTCTGATTTTCTCCAGCTTGAAGATGAAGCCACCACATGGTTTAAGAAACCTGTGTTTTTGGTCTGACTAGTTGCACTTCAATGATATGAGTATTGTTAGTTTGGTCCCAGTGGCTACTTCCATTTCCAATAGCTGTCTCTCTCTCTTTTTGGGTGATAAGTATAGAATAGTGTACTTGTATCATACAAAGGTGTTGATAAACCCTTAAATTAAATAAGCTGTATACCTATTTTTTTCTTGAGATTTTTAGCCATACTAGTAATCATAAGTTTTGTTTGTTGATTCACTCTTGAGATTTTGTTGTAGATATCTATTTCTTTTTAGTTCTACACTTGCACTTAAACATATAGAAATGTTTTCTGTCTCTTTATTTTTGATTTTAAGAAATGCATAGAATCTTGTCTTATGTTTCACCTAGTTCATGTCTAACCTATATTGAATATATAGCTTTGAGATTTTTTTCAAGGAATTATATGTTTGTGATTTCTTTGTTCATCAATTCAAATGAGAGTGTTTTTAAGATCGATATAATTTTGCTATAATCTTTTTGTTGATCTATTACTTTTTTTCTCTTGGGCGGCCTAACCTCATCAGATCAGATCAAATTAAAGAGCTTACAACGTGGTCGCAGCCATGCAGCCAAACCATACAAGAAGAATATTCAGAATTGGTGAGGAGGAGTGTGAGGGATGAAGCACAACAGCTGCTGCAGCAATGGGCTACTGAAGCACAACAGCGCCAGCAATCTTTCATGGGACTGGGAAATAATGGAGCGAGTAGTTCAACAACTCAAAGCAGCTGGGTCCCAATGTTATTTGGCTTGGTGTAGATCACAGGGGCTATATTCAAGGTCCTGTCTCTTTAAATTTACTCAGCATATGGTTCCAACTTGGTTATTTGGCTCCAGATTTCAGGGTATGGAGGATCGGTCAGTACCAATCCCAATCCGTTCTTCTCGCTCATTTGCTCAACAACTAGCTAGTCTTTACTATAAATATAATGAACCTCCCTACTGGAGCATATATATGATTCACTAGCCTGGCAAAGAAGAGTTCATAGATGTCTCAGGTTTATTTTATGGCTCTGCATTGCATATTGCTGATTTACTTCATTTCTAGGAGTGAAGACTGTTCACGGGATGTAGAGACTTACTGTGTGATGATTGAAGGGCTCTTTGCTAGCGATAATACTCAGCTATGGCAAGACGATTTGTGTTGAACCAGAAGCGCAAGAGCATGAGTTTAAGAGGGAAGTAAGACCATGAATTAGTTAGCGTCCACTTCTTCCCCTTTCTTGTTTGTTGTATTCAAGTTCTTGCATTTTTCTATTCTGTATGGGTAAGTTTTGGTGCTTCCTTTTGATTGGCTTTTGTGTGTGTGTGTATTTTCTTTTAATAATGTAGGTGCTAAAAGGAGCTCAAGATCAATGATATACATCATATAAACTGGCAAAGAACAAAGTTTGAAGGGTACTCTTATTTTATTTTATTTTTATTTTCATTTAGCTTGTTCAGTTATAATTAGAATTTAGTGTAAAGTGATCTTTGCCCCTAATTTAGATGTGTGGTATTTATTTGCCAGGTTTTTTGAACTAGGATTCTCCTTAGTTGCCTGGTATTTATTTGCTACTTATCTGTTTGTAAGTTTATATCTTATTGTTGTTTGCTAATACATTTCCACATTGGATGACCAGTACCTCGATACATTGTTGGGGAATCAGAGGCAGAAGCTTCTAAAGAAGGCAGGAGTCTTACGGATTTCAGATATGCTTGCGTGGGTTATTCAGTTTACTCGGATCAAAATTCTCATCCGACTGATGGGCAAGAAACACCAACAGAATTACCAGCATGTGTTGGCCTTGAGGTTAGCATTTTATAGCTTCAGATTACATTTACATTGCCAACTAATACTTTTCTTGGATGCTACTTGTTCTGTCTATTGTATGATAAGAGTTTATATTAGATGACTATTATGAAGGGCAGGTGCCACCAGTCATTTTCCTATTAAATACAGACATGATATGTGCTTGCTTTCTTGGGTTTATTAATTAAAAAAATAAATTTGCAATTTTTTACTGGTTTAAGAAACTCAACTTGCTCCATACCGGAGGAACATGCATGATCTCCTCTGTGATTCAGGTTCTTTTCATTCTGCTATTTTTTGAATGTTAATATTGTCTGTTTTGATTGAATCCTCCCTGGGATTATTGATGCAATGGACTAAGAACCTGCAATTGAGAATCTAAGTGAGGATACAGATTCGAAGTATCATGTTACTGAGGATACTTCTGGAGGGGAGCAAGGAAGTTTTAGTTCCAATGCTTCAGATAATGATGGAACAGAAAGAAGTGAGATGAGACAACTACGGTCACAACATTTCTATCTCCTTGATGGATACAAAGGTGGGAACATGAGATGGGGAGGATTTAGATCTCGTACATCTAAACATTTTTTGTATGATTTTTGAATTATTCGTTGAGGTTTTTCTGAATTTTTAGGTGTTAATTTATTGTGTTGACAGTGTTGAGGTTGCTGGAATGTACAAGAAAAAATTAATTTTTTTTAAAATAAAAATGACTATCTGCGTCCGGAGCTAGGCAGTTCCAGAAGCAGATAGCATACTTTTTTCTTTAAAAATACACTATCTGCATCTGGAGCTGCCTAGCTCCAGACGCTAATGATCCATTTAAAAAAAATAAAAAAGACCATCTACGTCTGAAACCGCTCAGTTTTGGACGTAGATGGTGGACTATCTGCGTCCGGAGAAACACCCGACGCAGATATTCCTGTCTAACTGCGTCTACGGCGTATGCGTCTGGAGTACTCCAGACGTAGAAAGTCCAAAACTCCAGACGCAAATGCCTGCTTTTGTACTAGTGTAAAACAAACTTACAAAAATATTCCCAACTACTACTAAGATAATAAATTAAATACAGTTGTTGTGACACCCCCGGGTTGGTCAACCCTACAACCGGGAGCATCACCGCCACACCTAGGTCGAACCCGGCTAACCTTTAGCGGTTCCTCCCTAGGTGCACAGGCT
>CM008337.1:20591701-20605211 GCA_002525835.2 Ipomoea batatas | reverse complement strand
ATCCCACATCAGTGGAAGAAGTGGGGAATAGAGCCTTGAGGCTCCTATAAAAGGAGCCTCAAGGCTCCATTTTTTTAACAGTTATGCCTATCCACGGATGAGTCTTTTAAGTAATCTCATGTTAATTATTTTTAATAAGTTAAGGGCTGGGGGTTTTGGGGAAAAACGTTATTTCCCCAAAACGTCATTTGCAAACGCTACAAAATGCAGCGTTTGCAAAATTGACGGTGTAGCGTTTGCAAAATTGACGGTTTGGAGCCAACCGTTACTCCAAATCGTCATGTAATCAAACAAAATTTTTGGCGTTTTGACCTAAGTCAAAATGCTTAAATGGCGGATCTGCCATTTACCAAACATGCCCTATAATCCTATATCTTGGTATAGAAGTGTATAATTGTAAATATAGGCCTTGTTTGGTAATAGCTGATTAGTTAAAAAAATTGACTGAACAGTTATTATTGGAGCTTTGCTCGCTCTAAAACGCTACTCACGCTACTTTGAGCAGCATTTCAGATTAGCATAATTGTAGTATTTCAATGAGCCAGGGCTCCATTTATGGTAAATTATTTTGTGGATCCGAGTCCAAAACACACAATTTACATGCTGAATATTGACAATTTATATATTAAATGTTCACAATAGAATGTTCACAATTTACATACTGAATATTCACAATTCAAATTGTGAACATTTAGTAAGTAGTCGTTATACAGTAGACCATGGTCCATAGAGCTTTGTGAACTGATCCAAAAATCGCGTCTTTTCTTTATGTAAAGAAACGACTTCCGTTAAGTTTTAACAGATCCTGTATTTTTTGTGTGGTCATAACAAAATAAAGCTCCAGTGTATCTAAAATGAAACTGTCTCACATATTTTGTTTATATTATCAAATGAAACTGTAATTGAATTAAAATGATACTTTAGTTGTGTTGAAATGAAACTACAACATGTATAAAATCAATCTGAATAATATGTCTCACATATTGAGTGTATATTGTCCAATTAAACTGTAGTTATATTGAAATTGTAAGGAATAAAATTGTAATAGTTTTGATGAGCCAAATTTGTAATTTTAGAAATCCCCTATTTTATTTTGAAAGTGTAGCTAGTTGACCCAGAAGTCAATATCGTGACTTGAAATGGTACGAATTTTTGTATCATAGAGTTCATCATGTCATAAGACTTGTAAATCGTTTGCTTCCACTTAAACACATGAAAATATGTGATGGAATGGTGGCATTTATGCAAAAAGGCACGAATTCAAGTCCCAAATCAAGCTTATTTATTTTTAAGCTTAATATTAAGGGAGTGGATAATGTTGATGTTGTCGTGCAGGGTAGGGAGGAAGTTTGAAGAAATAAATACAGTATCATTGTTCAAATCCCATTAATACCATTTCAGTCTTCAAAGACCCCTGTTGAAGTTTTAGAGGAAGTCAAAGTCAACATAACTCAAGGGAGCTACTTATAGTGGAACTTGGGAGGAACTTTGGCAAGGCTAAAAGGCGCGTAGACCACACCTACTCCACTAGCTCCTAGGTCGGTCCGGACCGACTCCTCTCCTTCATCTCTTTTAGCTCGTCCCTTCTTCCATGGTAATTAGTTGTTTCAATAGCAATGTTCAATTACTCTGAGTCTAAGATCTTCAGCTGCCTTGTCACCTCAACAACAAATCCTCTGCCGACGGACTCATCATCGACCGACCTTTGTCGTACCATCTCACCTTCCTCCGAGTCCGTCAAGCTCGCCCTCTTCTTTCCGCATCTCATAGGTCATCCTTTTCATTTATGCTGAGCTTCTAGTATCGAGCCTTAGCCTATCCCCCATCATCTAGTCCCTCATTTTCCCTAGCCACACGAAGCACGGCTCGGGAAAATGTTTTGCTTTTCCCAGCCTTAGAGAAACTTTTTGCTCCCTAGTCCCTTACTTTTCCAAGTTACGCGAAGCACGACTTAGAAAAGTACTGATAACTCGACTTCCTCCATCGACCCATCCTCTCTACACTCTAACTCTTCCGCTTTCGCCTACTTAGAAAAAGGTTTTTACTCTCTACCCTAGTCCCTCACTTTCCCGAGTTACGCAAAGCACGACTCAGAAAAGTACCTACAACTGGGTCCCGAGCTTTCTTTCCTTCTTTTTGTAGCTATCACTCGTCCCATCCCGATCTTCCACCTTTTGACTCTATCTTCTCCCCGTCCCATCATTGGTCAAGTCCGGCGCATTAACTTCCTTCGATCCTTATCTTCTCTTGGACAACGAGCTTCTGACACTATCACATCACTTTAACTACATTCACTCGAGTGCAATGGCCAGTTCTCCTTTCCAAGGCAATCCTCCTCTTATAAATAGCGATGCCATTTCCATATTTGCTCACCTCTCCCCGCTCCAAACTCACTCTCGCTAACCATGGGACCCAAACGTAAGGCTTCTACTCCAGCTCACTGGCGATCCTCCCCTCGACTTGCTAAAAGTGCCCGCCGCGGCGCCAAAGCGTGTATAGCCAAATGGAAGGAGCATTATAGGTCTCGCGGCTTCCTTCCCAGCGATGACCCTACCTAGCCTATAGACGTCCCGCCGGAGGCAGAAGAAGATGGTTGGGCTATCATCCCCGGCGACCTAGTGTTTGAGGAGGAAGAGCCAGCTCTCGACGAGCCGGCGCTGTTGGATGAACCTGTTCCAGATCCTAACTACCTACACTTCTTCAACGAACTTCGTGCCATGATAGATCGCGGCACCCCCGACGGTGCTCCTCCAGGCATTACCCTCTTATGGGAGGAGTATCGTGATTTTACCTCGACCCCGACTCCGACAACTCCGACCGTTTCCACCGAGCTTGCTCTTCTTTCTTCCAAGTAGGTTAGGGACTTAGCTTATGGTATTCCCATTTTTGTTTGTTTTTGTTGAAAGGGTGCTTTACTAGCCCTTTCTTCTTTTGAATGTAAATGATTAGCCTCCGGGCTTATGAATGACGCTTATCTTTTGCTCTTGCTCGCCTTTCATTTTATGCATGCTTCTATTAATCAGGTCGACTCACACTAGTCACTCTCTTGGTCGTTGAAGGAATATCCAAGACCCCTTTGCCCTTTCAAACTCAAGAACGTGCCAGTCTCTCAGACCTTAGTCGACAGGATTGAGACCAACCCTTCCTCCCCCTAAAGATCCTAACGCGCTTTCTCATATCTTAGCTTTGGGGTGTACCTCGTTCACCGAGGCCCGACTCTTGAAACTATACATCCTTCTACTCCCTAGACCTTTAGTCTGAGAGCCTAGCCGAGCTTCGATCGCCCTTCCCTTTTTCAAGGGATCCTTAATCCGACCTCCAAGGTCTTGCTTGTTAACTCGCCGAGTCCGTCCTTCTAGATCGGGCTCTAACCACTTGGATTTGGCGACAGCGCGAAACTTTCCATCTTCGCCTTTTCCAATCCTCAATCTTCTTCACGATTCCCGCTTTCATCATTACCTTTATGAATTGTCGTACAAGCATTAAATCTCTTCGCACCCCAACATCGGCTAACCGTCAATCACCTGTCGCGTCCTACTCCCGACCGTCCGATTAAAGCCACGTGTCTCCATCTCCTTCCTCTTCCATCCCTATAAAGACTCTTCCTTTTCACCCTTTCACATTTTACCTCTTTCCTCCGCAGTCAAAGTATCTTTGCCATTTCAGCCATCTTCCCTCACTCTTCGCCGCCCACTAGCCACTGTTGCTTTCACTATTTTGCTGCCACATTGCACCTTTTCCCCTTGTTGCTGCCTTCTTTTATTTCCTCCAGCGTCAGTTTCGCAAAACTTTCGGGTAAGCCCTTTCTTCCCCTTTCTTTTCTTCACTTTTCTGAGGGCTTCTTCTTCTTCTTCTCGTCGTCGCACCGGTTGAACTCCCGACCAATGCCCCGAAAGAGATACCTTTTCACCCGGCCATGGCCGTAGCCGGCATATCCACGTAGGCCAACCATGATCGCGCCTCCGGTAGTAATGAGGCCTTAAACCCTCCGGTCTGGTACACTTCTACTTCCAGCCCTAAAATGCTTGATCACATGAGGGACCTACTAGGGCGTCCAATGATCGTGACATCCAGGATCCTCCCTCTAGAGGTTACATTTGCATCCATTAAAGTCGGTCATTTACAGGTTCCGAGTTTCCCTCCATCCTTTCTTAACCACATTCTTCCATTACTTCCGCATCTTGCCCGGGCAACTTGTCCCCAACTCTCATCGCCTTCTCGTCTACTTCCTGACTGCCACCCACAAACTCAATCTTCCCCCAACCATGCCCCTTTTCAACCAACTTTTCCAAGTCACGAAGGTCGGCAAACCTTCCACGGGATTCGTCCAAGTCTCTCAAAGGAGAGGTTGCCGAGTTATAGCCTACTTGAAGGACTCCCATAAAAAATGGAAGCCGAGCTTCTTTTTTGTCAGACCTTCCGACCCTCAGGATGTTTTTTCCGTTCCTCTCCGTATTTGGATAGGATGTATCTTCTACTCGACCCGATCTTACAACTCAACGTGGCAATGAAAAACCAATCGATTCCTATTAAGGAATGGTTCGACCTAAAGGCCCTCGGTCTGGCTTGTCGCCGAAAGGGGCAGCCACCGTAGGTTGCTTTCTTTATCTTCTATCCTCTATCTATCGCCCATTTTCCTTTTCTTTCTAACCTTTTGTCTTTTCTTTCAGCTGACGGCGCCGATACCGATGTGCTCATTCGTCGAAAGACCCTCCAACCCCGCGCGGACTCCGAGAACAAAGCTGAGTTTGCCGCCGACGACGAGGAGCTGGAAAACATAGTCCAGATCTCTCCCGCTTCTGACTCCAAAGCCTCAACTGCCCACATGGACAAATGTCGTATCGCCCTCCGAGCTCGCCACAAGGGCAAAGCTTTTGCTGCCGAGAAGGACAAGGGCAAGGTCGTTGACTCGACCTCTTTAGACCCGACCCTTGCTGCGTATCTTTCTGCGGTCGGCGTGACCATTGGGTTGAGCCCCACAGCTGCGGCACTTGCTCTAGCTCACCAACTACGCCAGCGAACGCCCGACTCCAAGCAAGCTTCCAACTCTTCTACCCCAATGACCTCCAAGAGGGTAAAGCACTTCCTATATAATAACCCTAATGAGGGGTTTTCCGCGGCGAAGGCCCACATCTTCCGCCGGTTGGAGCAAATGATCACTGCTGCCGACCTGCAAACCTTGGAAGGAACCAGCCTGATCTATCTCCTTCAGTCGGCCACTTATCATAGCTTCCAGGTATTCTCCCTCCGTTTTTTATGTTCGCATTCTTCATGTCCTAGTGTTTATACGTGCTATTTTTCAGGCACAATTGGCTCATGTTGGACCTCATGGCGCTATCAAGGCCCTCACAAAGGACTCTGAGCTTCTCAAGGCCGCTAAAGCTACTCATGCAAAGGAGGTTAAGGGCCTGAAGGCCGTCATAGCCAAGTTGAATGCTAGCCTGACCGAAGAGCAGGAGAGGGCCAAGAAGGTGACAAAGGATCTTAACCACAAGGGGCATCTTTCCTTCATCTGTTAACCCTCCATAGAATGAACTAACCACATCCCACGGGTGCATAAGATCGTGCGGGCATTGCCTCTTCAAAATCTTAAATCTTCTCCAAGCCTCTCTAAAGCTCTCAAGAATCCTTGGTTTAAATTCTTGAATTTGTCTCCTAATCTTCATTGTCTTGGTGAGTGGGAAGAATTAATTCATGAATTCTTTATGGAATTGTTGCCAAGAGAGAAAATGATGTTCGTCTTGACTATCCAACCATCTTGAGGTTTCTCCAATAACAGAAAATGGAAATAGCTTAAGCGTCACGACCTCATCACTTACTCCCTCTTGACGAAACATGCTGCAAGCCCTTATAAGTCTCGTGATGTACACATGCGGATCCTCCGATGGTAGTCCGGCAAACGAACTATTTTGCACCAAAGTTAGAACAGAAGGATGCAAATGGAAGTCGACATTCTCTAGCGGTGGCACGCAAATTGAGTTGTGCATATTAAATTCGGGGGTCAAATAGTCGGCGATTGACCTCCTTTGATCATTTGGCATGTCATAGTATTCCTCCACTCTAATCGGTTTCAAATGTCCCACATTATCGACATTCGGCTCTTCAATTGTTGGCTCTAGTGGATTTGGTACTCCTGGTGGATTATTTTGAAGTGGTGGTTATGGGTTGGGAACTCCTCTCCCTTGAGATCCTCAGTTGACATTAGTAGAGGCCATGTCTTCGGCTTGAATGTTCTTCCTTCAAGTTGCTTTATTGATTTCCGAAATGTATGGAAGTATACCTTAATTTCCTTTAGCTCTTGTGTGCATTCACCTTCGAGATAGCACAAAAAGAAAGGAAACAATCCTCTTTTGACTAAAAGTAGTCAAGAGAGGGTAAGTAACAAGTAAAAAGAAAATGAAACAAAAATGACAAACACTCAATTCACACAAGCATTCAATCAAAATAAAAGCTACGTAATGACAACCTTTTGCCTCCCCGGCAACGGCGCCAGTTTGAAAGTAATATTTTGCGGTGGTATTGTCTTAGGTGTTAAAACGAAGAGATGACTCCCCAAGTATCGTGTCTCGAATGAGGCAAAGCGGAAGATTACTTAGCGGTTATTCAAGAGAATGCATAGTGGTCACGAGAGTATATCATTTGCACAAAGTAAAATCTATTGTTTGTAGAAAGTCTATCAACTAAACCAATCAAGTAATGAATCAAATCAAATGAAAAAAACTAGGGAATGCATTGTTCTTAGTTATGATGCTTCATAGTGTGACTATTGCAAGGGAATATTGATCTACAAAGTTGGTTATTCAAGGATGTTGGAACTTAATCCCTTTCCACAATTAGTGTACTAAGGCTCTCTAGCATTGGAGTGCTTATTAGGCAACCAAGAGCATTAGAGGCATTTCATCAAACACATAAACTACAACACCTCCCTATTTCATTGAAAGGAGCTTGCATCGACTCTAGTCACTATCATGCCTAGATCAAAGCCTTAAACATTCAAGAGATTGGCCAAATCTCCTATAATTCACACAAAACAACAATCATGAACAAGAATAATAGTTCCAACTAGAATAGATCAATCTCCACAATTAGGAACTAGAGATCTACACTTAGCATCATAACTTTGCTCAATTTAATCCCTAATGAGAAATTAGCTACTCATTCTAAGAATTGAAATCACAAAATCTAAATTCATGCAAGGAATTGAAATTCAAATCTAAATTGAAATAGAAACAAGAGTAGAAATGTAGATTACCTAAGAGAATTCAATTACAATCTTCAATGTAAATTGCTTTTTCCAACTAGAAATCCAAAGATGAAAATCTCTAGGTTTTCTCATCCTTCTCTCTACAATGCTTTCAAAGTAAAAAGTAATCTAAAATTATGTTTCCCCCTTCTAAAATTTCCTAACTAAGCCTTAAATAGCTTCCCCAATTGCCCCTTTCATTTAATGATTCCGCCTCTCTTGTCTACGCACGGCTCCACACGTGGAGGCCGACGTGGATCAACACGGGAAATGATCCATGCCCCTCTCCATGCGTGGAGAGGTGTGCAGATTGCCCCGTGTTTTTCTTCTTCGCTTCGTTTGCTCGTCTAGTCCTCATGCCTTATCCTTTCATCCCCGAGACCTTTAAAAACACTCAAATATACCAAATATAGAGTTTTGCAATGGACTCACGTATTAGAGCATGAAAACGCCATAAATAATTCACAAAGAGATGTTAAAATGTTCCTAAATCACCCCAACTTAGACCCTTGATTCTAGCTTTTTTTTTGTGCTTATCAGCGGACCACCCAACTTTCGTCTTAAACCCGCGCCGTTTTAAAACGGACCACCTGGATTTCGCCCGTTTTACTCTGGGAATTAATTCAAAATAGATATATATATTTTTTATTTCTAAAAATAATCAAACTATAGGCTTTTCGGCCGTTACACGAAATAAGTTTTTCAGTTGCTAAGTATAATAGACCTTTCAGCCACTAATAAGTTAAGGGTCTTTTTATAACACCCCCATTTTCAACACTAAACAAAGACCAAATTTTGCTTAATTTTTTTTAATAATTCACTAAGATCATTGCAGAAGCATACAAAACTAACTTCATCATATCATAGAGGTGCTACCGCCACACCTAACCCTACTTGGCTAGATGCAAGGTTAAGCCAAAACAATCCAAAATAAAACATAGTTCAAAAGTCTTAATTGAAATAACATAAAAAATCCCTATTACATAGATTTTCTAAGCCTGGATAGCCCTCGGGATCTTGGTCCAGCAAACCATGTCAAACACCACTAGCTACTCATTTAGAGATTTCAAAAAACAACAAGAAAGTAAGGGGTTACAGTATAATTCTAGGAAAATAAATAACACTATAAAATACTTAAAATACCACCAAACTTTTCTCCCTAGTTGGATGATTCCAATGAAGAAGATGAGAATTTTTTGTTCGTTTCTCTGTCTTTTTCTGCCAAAGGTATGAGAAGGGAGGAAGAAGATGAATTTCTTCCTCTTTATTTTAGAGTGAATGAGGGGTTATGGTTGGGGGGTTATAGTACTAAATAAGGGCTTTAGCGGTCATTAAGGGGAATAAGGGGGTAATGAAGGGTTAGGAGTTAGGAATTATTTGATTTGAAATAATATAATAATAATAATACTATATATATATATATATATATATATATAAAATACTTTTATCCATACTAATAGTATACATATATATATATTCCATGGGGGGTGTTTTTCCCCTTATATCACAAGACCAATGGCGGATTTTCAATACACGTATTACAAAGGATGAGGTTCATAGCGTGCTTTTTGATATGGCTCCGTTCAAATTCCCGGGACCTGACGGGTTCCATGTCGCGTTCTATCAGTAGATGTGGGGAATTGTGGGTGATAATATGTTCAATCTCGTCAGAAATGTTGTTGATACAGGCTGCCTTCCGGATGGTCTAAATGACACTCTCCTTGTCCTTATTCCAAAGGTTAGGTATATGGAGACCATAAAACAGTTCCGCCCAATCAGTATCTGTAATGTAAGTTACAAGGTGATCAATAAGACCGTCACCAATTGTCTGAAAGGCATTCTTGTAACCCTTCACTCATTCCTGAGTTCGAAAAAAAAAACGGGAGTTTAAAATTTATTTCATTCTAGGGCATTGACATGCCGGAGTTATGATGTATAGATATTTCAAAATAATTTTTACTAGTTAAAATAGTTGTTAATAAACTGCGATCATATGTACCGGTCACGAACCGTAAAAATTTTAGAAGTATGTGTTCTGTCCCGTTTTTCCTAAGAAATTCTAGGGCATTGACATGCCCGAGTTATGATGTATAGATATTTCAAAATAATTTTTACTAGTTAGAATAGTTGTTAATAAACTGCGATCATATGTACCGGTCACGAACCGTAAAAATTTTAGAAGTATGTGTTCTGTCCCGTATTTCAACTGCGATCATATGTACCGGTCACGAACCGTAAAAATTTTAGAAGTATGTGTTCTGTCCCGTATTTCCTAAGAAATGGGTTATTAGGCACCATACTATTAACCTTGAATTTCCTATTTAATTAAATTAGCCCGTGGCAGTGAAAATTTATTTTGATCGTAGCATCGCTGAATTTCACGATGTACTGAACCTTACCCAATTTTAGAAATTAAGGTGAGAATGGAGTCCGAAATAATTTTGGTTTCGAATTTACCCCTACCTAAATTATTTCCTACCGAAATTATATCTGATTTAACCCTTAACATTCCAATTGAAGGTATTTTTGGGAGTTACCATAGGGTTTTGACACTTGTCACTCTTCCTCACCACATATGTGTATTAAATTAATTTAATTGTGATCTAAAAGGAGACTTGGTCTCCAATCCTCCCCATTTTTGTCACTTGGCCAAAATTTTGGAGGGGGAAAAAGGGGAAGGATTTTCATCTTCATCTTCTTCCTAAAGCTCAAGAACTCCATAGCTAATTTCTTCACAAGATCACAAATATTCGGTAAATTTCTATTTTATTCGGTTAAAAGCTTTGTTTTCTTCCCTAGAACCTAACTACAGGTTAAAATCTCTTAAAATTATTGTTATGGTGGTGTGTCTTGCTTAGGAATTTTGGTGAAAGATTAAAGGTTCAAAAGCCATTCTTGCCAAAAGAACTTCACCCAAGAGGTAAGAAATCCCTTAAGTTGGCTAGATGGATGGAAAGCAAAGACCTTGTCCATGGCGGGCATAATCACGTTAGCGAAGTCGGTTATGAATGCTATCCCTTCTAACACTATGCGAACTGCAGTCTTGCCTAAAGGAGTGTGCCAGGCCATTAAGAAATGTATGCGATGATTTATTTGGGGAGGCGCTGGCCTTGAGCACCATAAAACCACATTGAATCTCGTTAATTGGACTATGGTTGCTAGTTCTACGAAATCTGGAGGCCTTGGCATCCGGAAGCTCCACGAATTGAATATGGCCTATATGGTGAAGTTGGGGTGGCGGTTACACCAAGAAAAAGATAGTCTTTGGGCTTGAGTTCTCACCTGCAAATACATGTGTGGGAGGTCCACCAATTATTCTAATGCTTGGAAAAGGGATTATGGCAGCTAACCCTTTTCTTGAAGCTGTCATGATCCGCAATGTCCGAAATAGGCAGACTACCCGTTTTTGGATGGATAAATGGCTTGTTCCAATTCCTCTTCGGCATTTTTTGATTGGCCCATTGAGCCTCCCTGTTCTGTACGCGAATGTTAATGAATATTGGGATGACGGACGAGAATGGAAATGGGATCAGATCTAGGACCTTATGCCGGATGATATTTTGCGCCGGCTAGCGAGTTTCATGCTATCCACGGATAATACCATAGCAGACGATGTTGGTTGGGGGCTGGAAACGAATGGTGTTTTCTCTGTGGCTTCAGCTTATGATGCCATCGCCCCGTCGTTACTGCTAGGAGATTTCAACGACTGGCTCAATATTTGGAGGCTTAAAGTGCCCAACAGGATTTGCATGTTTCTCTAGCTAATTAAACACGGCGGTATTATGACTAACGTTGAACAAGCAAGACGACACCTCACCTCTAATATTTTTTGTGGTTTTTGTGCAGGGCAATAGGAAGACTGTTACTATCTTTTTCGCCGCTGCAGTGAAGCTAAAGGTATTTGGAGTGCTGTCCTGAGTCCACGTGTTCTGAGCGCCCTGGACCGTTTGGACTGGGATACGTGGTTTTTGGCGAACCTAAAATGCGAGAACATTTTGTGGCTCGATGAACGCTGGCCGATCAAGTTTGCCATCCGTCTTTGGTGGATTTGGAGATGGCGCAACGACGCTGTCTTTAATGGCCGATTGGTTCCTCTAAGTCAGAAGCTCGTTTGGGTTGTTCATAAGGACACGGAGACCATTACTACCATTTAGTAAGCTTACAGCTCCGAGTAAGCATGGGATTCACCTGGTAGATACTCCGGTCTCATGGAAGAAACCGTTGTCCGGATGGATGAAGATCAACGTTGACGACAACGTTTCTGTTGCGAATGGCGTTGCTGGTTGCGGCGGAGTTTTGCGAGATCAGGACGGCTCATGGAAAGGTGGCTTCTCTTCCAATATTAGTTGTTGTTCAGTCGAAAGGCTGAGACCTGGGCTGTGCTCCATGGGCTTCTCATGGAATCGCGTTTGGGGGTATAGAAAATCATTGTGGAAAGTGATTCAAAGATTACAATTGAGCGTTTGCATAATCACTCTGGTCTGTATGGTAATATAGGTTATCTCATCTAGAGGTGCCTAGTGGCGATGTGTGATTTCGAGGAGATTAGTTTTACCGATGTATACAGGGAACAAAATAGGGTGGCTGATGTGTTTGCTAAATGTGCCATGAGCTAATCCCAGGGCTTTATCCTGTTGAATGAAGCTCCAAGTGACCTGAGGGAGAAGAGGTTCCCCGTGATCGGGGAATGGATTTTTTTGTGTAATTTTCTTCCTCGGGATATTTCTCTCTTTCTTCACCAAAAAAAATATATTCCATGTATATATATTATATAGATATAGACGTACATAACATATATATATATATATATATATATATCATATAATTAAAAATATAAGAACATATTATAATTATAAAAATAATATACTAGATAATATAACAACTAGTTGGTCCAAATGAATAGGGTTCACGGTTCCAATGAATATGAACATAGGAGTAGACTTCAATACACATGGATTAGGTACCAAATGAACATTGAGAAGGAATTAGGGATAATTTTGGAAATTGAAATAAACGAAACTGGCAGAGAATCTCGGGTATTACAATCTACCCTCCTTAAAAGAAAGCTTGGTCCTCGAAGCAGTCTTATCTTAAATTAAGATCCAAAATTAAATTCTTCAACTCTAGGCTACAACACCTAAAAGAGGTGTTAAAACCTACCCTCGTTAAAAAAAGTTACGTCCCTGTAACTTGAACTAATACCTGAATCAGAAGATAGAGGCAACAAGGTACACATAATCAAAATTTTCATACCATGCTTTCAATCAACAAAATCTTAAACACTTAAAACACATACCTTGAGGATGCACACCTACGGGGTGCAATAGCCACAATTAATCATATCATAAAACATCAAATAATCAATTAAGGAAAAATAAATTAACTCACAACCTCGCCACGAAGTTCAAACTCAAGTACTAGTCATACTCTTAAGCCTCTTTTCCCAAAATATTATTAACTCCTAGAATTCCAACCTAGGCTCTATCACAACCTTCTCCAAAAGGTTTGAACTGCTCTGATACCAACTTGCGACAGAGCAGAACTAACTCTATTGCCATAACAAAGATCTCACAACCTAAGCTCTAATACCAATCAATTTGTAACACCCCCAATTTTCAACACTAAACTAAGACAAAATTTTGTTTAATTATTTTAATAATTCACTAAGATCATTGCATAAGCATACAAAACTAACTTCATCATATCATAGGGGTGCTACCCCCACACCTAACCCTACTTGGCTAGATGCAAGGCTAAACCAAAAAAATAAAAAATATAACATAGTTCAAAAGTCCTAATTGAAATAACATCAGAAATCCCTATTACATAGATTTTCTAAGCCTTGATAACCCTCGGGATCTTGGTCTACCGCACTCTCACAGCAAATGATGTCAAACATCACCTGTTGCTCATTTAGAGATTTCAAGACACAACAAGAAAGTAAGGGGTTAGCAACACTTGCTAAGTAAGGGACTGCTTGCCCGAAATTTTTTTTTTAGAAAAAGGGAAACACTTTACCAATTTCCAAAGCTCGATTGCAATGCCTTTAATTTAGAAAACTCAATTAAAATATAAGGTAAAGTAAAAACATATGGAAGCACAACATAATCATAATGGGACTTGGTTCTTTGTATTCAGGCCCTAGTGAAAAGTATATCTCAACTGAACACTTCACACAAATTCTCATTCACAGTGGAAACCGGACTTTAACCTTAATTGTGCACACCCCTGAATTGAGGATTCCAAGACTCACTGGGAAGTTACCAG
>CM008337.1:20532579-20543547 GCA_002525835.2 Ipomoea batatas | reverse complement strand
TAGTAATTTTTTATTATTTTTAATTTTTTTTTTGTGATTAATAGTACTTTTAATGTAGTTTCTAAATATATAAATTTTATATATTAATGCTAAACTTAATAATATGAAAAATTGAATTAAAAATTACTTCAGTCACGCCTCGTTAAACGAACCAGACAACCATTTTGGGACGGAGGTAGTAAGTTTTATATTTTAAAAGTTTAAATTTTGTATTTTAATTTTAATTTTTAAAGTATTGTAATTTTATTATTAAAAAAAAAAGAAAAAAAAGTGCTTGCACTTAATTTTACCAAGACTAATAATAAGTAAGGGTGCGTTTGGTTCGCACATGGGAATCGGAATGGGTATCAAATACTTGGTAATGGTAATGGGTTTTGGTGAAAGTATTTAGCATGTTTGGTAATTGGGTGGAATGGGAATGATTATTAATAGTTGGGGAAGAAAGAAGGAACGAAGATGAAACCCTTATTAAATAAGGGTATGGGTTTTCCCATTAATGGGGTATTCCAAACCCATAGTAACATTCACAAAACCTATCAACCAAACACAATCAATCACTTTCATACCCATTCCTTATGCCTAAACCCACCAACAAAACACACCCTAAATTTTTGAACTATTAAAGAGGACTGTCCTAACATGTTAGCACCATTTTTTTTTAAATAACTAGTATTTTGACCCGTGCGATGCACATAATGGATTTGCTATAATATTTTAAGAATATTGGATCGATATATAATTATATAAATTATAACAACAAATATTATATAGTGCAATTGAAAAGATAGTTTGGATTGATTATGTTTTGTGATGTTATCTTTGCTTGTATTCGACCAAATAATTGTTGAATTAATAGCTAATGTGTAGATGTAAGCAACCGGTGCTGAAACTTTGAGGATCTTATATATCAGTATTCAAGATTTGTATAACTTGGGCAAATGTTCGCTTTGAAAAAAAAACATAATATAACCGGTTTGAATTACACACTATTGAAAACCTCTTTGTAGACGACACTGGTAATAGTAACATAATCTTTTCCATCTTAGTCTAGAGCTAACACCTTCATTCCATTAGGATGGGTGACTCGGGAAAAATCCATGTACAATTGACCGTGATTAAACATCAGTTTTTCAGCAATAACCCAATATGAGTTAGTGTTTGGCCTTGGTTTTGTTGATAGTCATGGCATATACGAGCATCAATTGGAATTGTTTACGCTGGAACTTGAATGTTAATCTCATATAAGGAGTGAGAGACATTTGGGGATAAGAACTTTGGTCCCTTCATGTGTTCCATTAACTATTCTTGCTTCGACAATATGATATGCCAATCTTGTGACGATCAGACGCGTACCATTGCAAAGGCCAAGAGAGTGGTCTATGTTCTGTAATAATATAAGAGGTGCACCAACCTTTAATGTCAATGAATAATTAGAGAATCCAGACAATTTCAAATTATTTAGGAATTCAGGAGTGTGTACTTCTAATAGATTTTCACCGTTTGATTATGCCTTATGTTCGTCCTTCTGCCGTGTTCATGTGACACATGTACTGATTAATTTGATCAATGACATCTAAAGTCGGATAGGGGATCGTTTGGTCTTCTAGGTGCAACTCATCAAGCATGTCATATCTCGCACTTCGGAAGGTGTTTTCCACTATAGTTTCTATGGGATCGAGTCCACACTTTAACAAAAACTATGCCAGAATATCGATCTCAGAAAAATCGTTGTATACAACCCCTGCAATTCCATCTCAAATGTTTGCAATCCATTTTGAAAACCAATCAACTGTTTGTCTATCTTCCTCTGAAGCTAAACTCCGTAGTCTCAAGTTCTTTGTGAGCCTCAATACCTTGCAATTCGCCTAGAGTTAGGAAAATTTAATAGTGGCTCCGACAACTACTGGTGTCGTTGCTTTTGGAATACCGGAATAATCTATCTAAAATCATCGCCCAAAACTACTATCCTTCCACCAAATATCTTTTCAGCACAACCCGGTATGACGAACCTTAATAGATCCCTAATGGTTTTGTCTAAAGTTTCAAAATAGTGTTTGTGTATCATCGGTGCATCGTCCCATATAATCAATTTGGTCCTTATTATAAGCTCATCAACATCACTACCTTGCGATATATTGCACGTGGAATCTTTGTTCAAAGAGAGTGGTATAGCAAATCTGGAATGCGATGTCTTGCCTCCTAGCATGAACAAAGATGTTATTCCACTCGGATCAACATTCAAAACAATATCACCGCGGAGAAAATTAAAAATTGAATTTTATTTAAATAAAATAGTTAGGTACGCTATTGAGATAAAAAATTTGCTTACATTTAACACTGAGATTAGCTAGACTAAATGTTGGTGCACCAACAACTGGTTCTAACAACGACTGAGCATTATTGTATAACGTATTTGGTTGGAACAACGATACTTGCGTATTATTCTGATTACACAATGACTAATTTTCTATAAAAATAAAATGTTCGAGTTAAATCAATTGTCAAGGAATGACTCGTAATATAAATATATGACGAAGAATCCATTCAATAATAAACATTTCATTTTATATGCCAATTAGATATTTATTACTTAATCATTTTTATTCTACAATTTTTAATTATATATTGTATTCAAGATGAACGTAACCCAAGGCAACACTTTTTATAATTTTCTAGGGAAAAAAACCTTGATGCCCAAAATTAGACAGCCCCAAAATGACGACATTTTGTTGCTGTTTGTGTGTGTGTATAGATTTTTTTTTTAAATTTCATTTGCTTCCCCGTTTCATTTGGTCTTTTTGGTTCTCCTGATCTCCATCGCCACCACACACTGCCCACCGCCCAGTAGACCTGATGAACGAAGAAAGCAATCGTCTAGTCGCCGGCTTCAACTGACACCCACTCACTCGTCGGCTGTCGCCTACTCAGCTGTCGCTAGCTGTGAGCTTCACGTCTCCTAGTCTCCATCTTCACTCTCAGGTTAGTTGTCTAGACGTCGGCAATAGGCTCCGTGTTTACACTTTAAGTTTCCCCCCTTTTATTCTCAGTTTAAGAACACATGCACAAAATTCTTAGATAATTTAAGGTTTTGGTGTCTCAATTCGAGAAACTCTAATCTTTCTGAACTTGTAATCTCTCTCAGATAATTTAAGATATGCGTTTCTCAACTTGGGAAACCCTAGTCCGGATTTGGTTCAGTCATCAGAATACGGATGCTTGTATACCCTTTAATTTGTGATACCTCGTATTTTCCTAACACTATTTTAAATGTAAATATTTAAAATAAAGGCATATTTTCTATAATTATTGTAGTATAATGATTATAGATATAATTATTTTACTATGGGCTATAGATAACCATTTTTATAAATTACTATTTTAAGACCAAAACACACTAAGCCGATAATCTATATGATTTCTATTATAGGCATATGGACCCAACAAATCATCCTAAGCTCAATTATAATCATAATATAGCTAGTTTTGACCCAAATAGCCTAACCCAAGAGTCTAGCCCATTTTCCAAATATGAACCACTACCCTAAAAGGAAACCTACCCTACTATATATAGTATATAGTATAATTTTCTTTGTACATCAGCCAAGATCCTTCCCTTGATTTCTCACCTCTGTCTCTTGTCCCACGCAGCCCCTCTCATCTCTCCTTCCATATCTCTCTCGTCTCCCCATCACTAGCAGCCTAGCAACGTTAATGATGGATTCCGGAGGTGAAGCTCAACGGCGCGGCAACGTTCCTCTCTCCTGTCTTCATCCTCCCTCGCGACTTGGCAGCAGCAACATCTTCCTCTTCCTTGCGGCATGTTGCAGCGGTGATCGGCATAGCCTCCTCGTCAACGAAAGCCAACAGTAGCAGAGAGGCGGTCTTCTCTCCCTCCCCCCTCCCATCGTTGCGAGCAGAGTTGCATGGTGGTGACCGGGCGGTGCTTGGCAGTGGGTGGCCTCAGCAGAGCGTCCTTCTCCATTCGGCCAACAATGGCAGCGGGTTCCCCTGTTTCCTCTAGCGAGTGGAGCTTCCGGCTGTGCCTCTCCCTCCCTTCTCTCCGGTGGAGCTCTCTCATCGTAGACAGCAATTAGCAAAGGTAGGTTGGCGACGTGCAGATGCAGCTATGAACCTCTATTTTTCCCCTTCGGAATTGGCAGCGACGACGGCTGGGCAGAACGATGGTAATGGTGGCCTCCCTCTTCCTCGGCGAGGTAGCTTTTCTGTTCTCTTTCCCCTCCCTTCTTCGGCGTCAGTAGACGACGACGGCAAGGCTTGGCTATGGACGGTAATGAATTATTATTTCCCACCATCTCTTCCTTACACTCATTTTCTTCATCACTCCACTCTATTTGATTAGAAAAATCACTCACACTCTCACACGAATAGAATGAAGCATCATCCCTTTCACTCACTAACTCATTCTCACCCAAAGCAAAGGATTCACCTTCCGAGAAATTAAAGCAATCATAATCGGTAGCAAACAAGATAGAATCCTTACAAGCACTAATCAACACATCAAAATTTTTAATAGAATCATCCTCCCTAAATTTAAAGCAATCATAATCACATATAATGGAAGTATTAAGGCGAAGGGAGTCATCCACAAGGGTGTTTTCAATAAGAGCACAAGGATTTTCAAGAATTTTAGCACAAGGAAGATTAGGAATTTTACCATAACTCGGCTCTTCTTCTTCCAAAACTACCTCGACGTCCTCATCCTCACTCTCCATTTCTACCTCATTTTGATTTTCCAATTCAAAAATTAGAACTTCTTCAAGCACCGGGGCATAATAATCCTCTACTTCTTCAAAACTCTCCTCTTCCTTAGCATTTTGCGCGTCTTCGACCTCTTGTACAACCCTTGGATGGGCTTCCAAAGTGGGGATGTCATCCATGATGGTGGAGTTAGCTCGGAACTCATTCATTTTCATGAGCTCCTCCATCATAGATAGCATCTTCGTTTCAACCTCTTCTAGTGGAAGTCCTTCCTCCCGAAGGGTAGCGAGATAGTTCTTTAGTTCGCTCTTGATTTCGGCTTTTAGTTTAGTCGTATCCTCCTTGACCATCCTCGTGAATTCTTCTATTTTTACTTTTAGGATTTCAATTTCATCGGTGGCTGGTGGGATATAATCACAAAGATTGTATGGGTAGTATATGGGAAAGAGGGTGGTGTTTCAAAGGAATAGGTAGTATTGTTTTCTAGATGAATTTGTAAAGGAGGTGGGTAGTAGGTGTTTAGTTGGGAATTGGGAACTGAATTTGACTCGGGAGTATAGCTTGGATCAAGTTGTTGCATCATTTGCACAAGCTTACTCTCTATGTTTTGAGATATGTCTTTAGAGCTTAATGAGTCAATTTCTTGTAAATTTGGTGATTGTGAAGGGTAAGTTTCTTGGAAAGGTGGAGGTGGTGTTTCATAAGGACGTAGGTGATGATTTGGTGTATGGATTGGATAGTGATATGGAGGTGGTAAATGGTGGTGTGGAAATTGGTAAGGATATGGAGGTGGGTAGTGGTATGTTGGTGGAGGGTAAGCATAATTGGAATGGGGGTAATGTGAATATGGTTGGGGTTGAGGATTTGCATAGGATTGTCCTTCATGGTGTGGGTAACCATAGGGATTCATTTTAGCACTTAGTGGCAAGCTTTCAAATGATTTTTCAACAAGAATTTCCTGCACAATAGCTTAGCCAACAACAAATATTTTGCAACTAAAAGTAGTTGCAAGTGAGTAGCAAGATATTCAAAGATAGTATACTCACTTTCTTAATGAAATAACAAAATTAAAAATAAAACAAACAAAAAGAAAGAAAGCAATTCAAGAACTCTTAAAATTCTACTTCACAGATGTTAACACAATTCAAGAACCGTTTGCCATCCCCGGCAACGGCGCCATTTTGATGCTGTGGTTTAGTGTGAGTGAAATGTGAAGGTGGTAAAACGAAGAGTCAAGACTCCCCGAGTGTCGTGTCTCTCAAGGATGGCGAATGGGAACCGAATAGGTGTGTTGGCATCTAAGAGGTTGAAGGAAAAGAGTTGCGGGACTTGCTAAGGTTGGATGTCATTTGTAAGGAAGTTTGAAAGGTTGGTAGAGGTTGTGTAAAAATAAACAAAAGAGAAGTAAAGTGGAGATTGGGGCTTTAGGCTTTCTATGTGGTCTATCTTTGGATGGGTTTGTGAGCACGAGACGTGGAATAGACTAGGGAGTTCGTGGCACATCACCAAGTGGCGTCACACTTTGGACTCCCACATCCTCATTCGGTTGGGGCATTTCATCGAACACTTTGTCTACCACTCCTCTCGGATCTTGTCCTTTCGGACTAAGAGCGGAGATGTGGGTGAGTTAGACTCATGAGTGGCCGCTATCGCGCACTCACTCACTTCGTTTGGGTTTGCTACCTAATGTGGCCACAAAAGGCACAAAGCTTGAAGAACATCATCCACACAAGTTCATCATCCAACAACCAAGTAACTCACAAATCAAAGCAATAATATTAAACATCCACATAGATCTACCTTGGGGCCACCAATCCCCTATCTAATATACTCTATCATACTAAAGAAACAAGAAAAAGAAAGGAAAGCTCAAAGAAACAAGTATTGAATTAGAAATTGGAGAGAATGGTTAGCACCCTTAGAAAGGGGATCTTTACAACCTTGATCTTGAAATCCCAATCTTCATTCTTGCCCTTGATCTAATCTAAGCTAGAAAGAAAAATGAATTTTTCCCCAAGAGGGGAGAAAACCCTCTAGATCTATTCTACCCTATTCTATGAATTTTCTGATCTATTCTAGTTGTCTGTAGGTTTAGGGCAAAAGGGATTTATATAGGTGACAAAAAAAAAAAGAACCAATTTCCAGAAATGGCCCTTGGTCCGACCACGCCTGCTTCCACGCGTGGTGGTGGGCGTGTGAGCTTACTGGAATTATTCCATGCCCAACCACACGCGTGTGAGGCTGCGTGAGACGATACTGCATTCCACGCCCAACCTGTAAAATATCTCCAAACTCTTTCTGGAAATGATGTTAGAAGATTTTGATCACATCTGAGCTAAAATGCATGCAATTGTTATAATCGGATGTCAAAACGATGCACTTTTAATCTAATTAAGACCTCTTTTTAGTGCTATTCTTGGTGCTTATCAACTTGCACAACAAATAGTTCAGAGGCTCCTAAAAGGAAAAGCACCGGAGGAAGAAAACAACACAAGGAACACAAGGACTAACTACATTGAAGTGCCTACAGGGAACCAAATTCTGTTGATGACACCGACTATGTTAGGCCGATATAGACAACTGCTTAACTTCCCGATTGTGCAGTGGAGGTACATTGACTTAACCGTTCTGGAAGAATTTGAGTGCAAATATGGACTGGAAAGGTTAATCCATGAGCCTTATTGGAATCATCTGTTGAGCTGGAGGCAAGATACCATCATTCCCTTGGTCCACAAATTCATTGCAAGTCTACATATTGAGGGAGTGACCGGAGACCTCTATAGCCCAACGATCAATTTTCGGCTTTTTAATCAAGACTATCACATTTCGGCTTATCGCTTGGGAGTTCTCTTAGGATTTTATGAGGAAGATGACCTGTCAAAGCACTGGTATCGAAGGCTGATACACGATTTCAGAGATAGAGATACCCCGAGGAAATATTGGTCGATGATCGCAAGGCCGGGCATTGATTGGGTTGGGTCAAGAGTGAGAGTCTCTCATATTGTAAGGGAGGACTTAAGAGTTTTGTGGAAGGTGATCGCACATTCTTGGAAAGGAAGGCCGGAGACTTATGATCGAGTCTCCAAGACAGAATTATTCATGTTATGGAGTATGGACACAGGCAACTCGGTGAACATGAGCTTCATATGCAAAAATTGGCTCATTGCTCAACAACAAGAGTCAACTAGGGTAATCTTTATAGGCCCGTTGGTGACGAGACTGTGTGTTTCATTGGGTCACAAGATGAAGATACATTGGTTCGAACATAGGTTGCAAGCAGCACACATTGTTCCATTATCTCCCGGTGACGTCGCGAAGCTTAACCTGAGATATCTGGCGCGAACAAGGGAAGACAGTGAGATGGCGGGAGATCATTTTGACACGCCAATGAAATCTCCGGGATTCACACCCTCGTCGATGTCATTTCATTCCCCATCTTCACATGAGATGTATTCACCTGTGGACTCATCAATGTATTCTCCACCACCCCGTGAGCCTGCACTATCCGTACCTCCACCACAAGCTGAGGAGCAGACTTCCCACCATGCAAGCTTCAACATTCCGAATTAGTTTACCCCAGTCACAGATTGGAGATCTCTCCAGAACTTCCAGTATCAACTGCACTTGGACAGATGCAAAAGCTGGAAGAGATTGCAAGAGAAGTCAAGGCCATCAAGAAAATGTGAAGAGAGGGAGGGCACATGCGAGAAAAATGATGATGAACTGTGTTTGATGATCCAAAACTATGATTGTGGAAAATCCTTTTATTTTTGTTTATATTTTTGGTTATATTCCTGTTTATATCCTGTTTTGCACGTTTCGTCTAGCCAAAGACGTTAAATGTGGCGCTCGTGAGAGGCAACCCACGCATAAGGAGAAGAAGAGACCACTACACCACCATCCAAGAGAACCAATTTTGAAAGGTATAATCTTAATTCTTCATTTATTTCTTTACCTTGACTCTAACCAAGTTTTGAAGGGCAAGAACGGATTGCAAATTTTTAATAGGGATGCACCTTGTGAGTATTTCTTTTATCCCTTTTAGATGCCTGTTTGATTTTGATTGCTATATTTCCTTGATTCACATATGAAGAGTTGCATGACCTTGTTGTGTCGGATGTGATCATATCAATATTAGAATTGTTTTAGCTTAGTTCACACTTTTAAGTGTGGAAAAGGGGCGTTTGTAGAACCCTTTGAACCCTATATCCTTTTACCTCCGTTCCTTATGGAAACATCGAGGACGATGTTTACTTTTAAGTGTGGAAAGGATGTATGCTTCTTGAAATAATTGATTGACTGAATGATAAGGTATAGGAACTAGAGGGCGTGTTATTGCCAATACTATCTAGGAAGGCTCCTAACCTTGTGCCAAATACGAATGATTTAAATATGCTTTCGAAGTTACACTTTGCACCAATTTGCACAATTTGACCCAAAATTGAAAATTTTTATGTGTGCTTGCATGTTCTTCACCTTGTATTTTGTTTGGACCTCAGTCAAGGATCTCTCGAATTGGGAGTGTGAACCCCCTGAGTTTTAGAAAGATAAAAATTGCGAAGCCCATAAATTGAATTAATCTTAGCCGTACATGGGGCAAAGGTGAGCCTAAGAGAGCTAGAGTGAAAAATCCCTACTCCCTAGAAAAAGGCATGAGTGGTTGATTTGGTGAAAGAAAAAAGGCAAAGGCCACTCCTAGAGATAAAACTAGAGGTGAGCCATCTTGCTAGGATATGGGGTAACCATTGCACCGTCTTCGAAAAAGCATGAGGCTCCATGTGAAGTCGGTTATCCCGAAGAGATCCTGGAAGATGAGAAGAATAGAGAGAAGGTGAACCGCCTCTCTAGGATTCGGGCACCCATTGCACTGTCTTCGAAAAAGCATGGGGCTCCATGTGAAGTCGGGTCGCCCGATGACGTTATCCTAGGAGGTGAGAAAATAGAGTGGTCGCCCAAGCCATGCGATGAGCGGTCCATGTCCCTGCCCTCACTTAATTTTTACGTAAAGGGGCTTTGGCGTTTTGGTTGGAAATTGGCTAGGGAGTGCACATCGTTCCCACTAGTCGGATCAGCTGGAGGCCCCTAGAAAATACAAGGTGAAACCCTTTTGTTATTTGCATGCTTGAAAGGTGTGAATGAAACTTTTTATGTTGTATCCATCTCTTGAGACCTTCACTTCTTTAGCATATTTCTTACATTTGGTCGGCATGAGTTTAGCGGTCTTGGTGGATAGTGTAAGGAATTTCACCCGCTCAACTCCGAACACCCACACATCTTGGTGTTTATATGATTAGGATTTGATAGTATGCTTGCTTGAGGACAAGCAAGGTTTAAGTGTGGAAACTTTGATAAGCACCAAGAATAGTACGTAAAAAGGGTCTAAAATGGAATAGAAGTGTAAAGTTTTTCCATCCGATCATAACAATATCGTGCATTTTAGCTCAGATGTGATTAAAATCCTCTAACATCGATTCTAGGAAAAGTTTTGAAGTATTCTACAAATCGGAAAGGGATTTGAGGCTAAACAGAGCAAAAGACAAACGAAGCCACAAAGCAGTATCTTCCCACGCAGCCCAACACGCGTGTGGAGGGGCATGGAATCCTTCCAGTAACCATCCACGCCCACCACCACGCGTGGTGGCATGCGTGGCCGGGCCAAAGGGCCATTTCGGGAAAATTGTCTCTTTTTATCACCTATATAAATCTCTTTTGCCCTAAACCTAGAGAGAGCTTTTTAGGATAGTTTAGATCTGAAATCGTTGAGGGTTTTCTCCCCTCTTGGGGGAAAATTCCTTTTCTTCTAGATTAGATTAGATTCAAGGGCAAGGATGAAGATTGGAATTTCAAGAACAAAGTGTAAAAGAATGCATTCTTAAGGGTGGTAACTCTTCTCTCCAAATCATAATCTAATATTTGTTTCTTTGAGATTTCATTTCTTCTTCTTGTTTCTTTAGCATGTTAGAGTAGACTAGAAAGAGGATTGGTGGCCCCAAAGCTAAACTATGTGGATGTTTGACATAATTGCTAGTCGAAATGTGAGCTTTTTGATTGTTGGATGATGGACTTGTGTGGATGATGTTCTTTAAGCTTTGTACCTAAGTGTGGCCACATTAGGTAGCAAACCCAAAGAAAGTGAGTGTGTGCGCGATATCGGCCACTCACGAGTCTAACTCACCCACATTGTAACACCCCGTAAATTCGTTCAAGCCTCCGTTCGTTAATTAATTCCTTGGGCAATTTAATTAATTC
>CM008337.1:20408584-20419413 GCA_002525835.2 Ipomoea batatas | reverse complement strand
TGTATAATTGATCGGTCGTCAATGAGTGAAAAGAATAAGAAAATTTTTGTTTTGTGTTAAGTACGTAGACTGGTAGTATATGAGGAAGAATTATTTGTATGGTGAGGGAAAGGCACTTAGCAAACACACTAACCTCTTAACTAAATGGACTAAAGAGAGATTATTTAACACTGGAACCTTCTCTCATTATATAATATTTGAAAATAATACGTGTTTTAGTTACCTTGTAATTAAGGGTGTTTTGTTCCTTCCAATGAAGATAATACTAGAATAGTTCGTTAGTTGGAACAATTTTAATCGAGTTAATCTAACAGTTAACTTGTCAACTACAAGATTTCAAGACTAATTTTATGTAGAAAGTAGGCTAGTTAGTTTATCGGCAAGAGACTTTTCTATAAACCAAATATTTATTCGTTAATTTTAATTATCTAGTTTAATGATTATGATATTAGATTTCAATCTTAACAAATTAAATTTCATACAATTAAGTTTCATTTCAATAGAATGATAATCATGCACTTAAATATATTTATTTTTAGTATTGACAAATGGAAACCTATTAGTATATTTAAATAAAAGAAAAAAAACAATTTTTTTTGTTTATATTTTACATGAAATGATGATTTTAGTTTTCAATGGTTAAAGTAAGCATTATTGACCTTTTGCCGAATACAATAGGGAAACACATTTGACTGTTTTTGTGAAATAAAAAGATAGGCCAGCGTTTGTATAAGAGTTTTATTATACATACTCCTAAATTCTATCCTCTGATGTGACAACAATGATTGGTTATTTCCATCATGTAATCAATAGAAAAGTGACTACATCAAGAATTTGTACGAGAGAATAAAAATTGAGAGCAGTATAAAATGGGAGTCTATCAAATACTTCGTATTTTCCTTTGTATAATTAAGTGAAATTTGGAGGGCATTTAGAAAAGACGTAATCAGAGACAGCAACCCCACCAGGGGGACAACTACTGGGACAGGTTGCAAAAGGGCAGGGTGGAAAAAGAGAGAAAGTACAAATGTTGGGGTCCCTAACACTACACAAAAGGGGGTTGCTTTACAATTAATCCACCTCCACCCTTCACAAATCAGGACCTCTACATTGGGCTATCCTGCAATTTACTGTCGACACGTAGGATAGTGTAGCCCATTTGAGTTCCTTTTTTTTTTTTTTTTAATATGGTAATATATGTTATGAGAAATTTCCACTTTTGGTCCCACGACTATTGGACCATTTCCACTTTTGGTCCCTGACTATTAAAATTTCCACATTTAGTCCCACGACTTTTAAATCTTTACCACATTTGGTCCTTCCGATCAAAATTCCGGTTACCGATGCTTATTTTTCCGGCGAGTAAATTAACTTAAGGGCAAAATAGTCATTTCATTATTTTTAATAAAAAGAAAAAAAATTCCCCCAAATCCTTTCTTCTGCCAACCCACATTCCCCCACCTGCGTAGACCTGTTACCTTTCCCCATCCCCCACTATTCTTCTAATGGAAAAAAAATCACACAACAGAACAACAATGCTATTTAAATATGATTTGCAGGCAATATTCCTTTGAATCAACAAAAATATCACTAGTAATTCACAGTATATTTCCATTGCGAATCCTTGAACTCCAGGTTCGTTCAATATTCCCATTGCAAAGCCTTGAACCCTAGGATTTTTAAAAACTCCGGGTTCGTTCAATTTTTGCTTCTATCAAGAAATCCAAGTTTGCTTCCCTTATTCATCGGTGAATTTCTTCTTTAGGTAGAGTATAAGTGGGGAAAAAAAGGAGAAGAAGTATGGGGAAGATGGCTAGATGGTTGCGCTGGAGAAATAATGGTTAGGTTTAGGTGGGAATGAAGCTGCGCATAAAGAGAAAAGTAAGGTATTAGAAGATTTTTTTAATTAAAAATAATGAAATGACGATTTTGTCCCTAAGTTAATTTACTCGCCGGAAAAATAATCACAGGTGGCCGGAGTTTTGATCGGAAGGACCAAATGTGGTAAGGAATTAAAAGTCGTGGGACTAAATGTGGAAGTTTTAATAGTCAGGGACCAAAAGTGGAAATGATCCAATAGTCGAGGGACCAAAAGTGGAAATTTCTCTATATGTTATAGACTTTCTTGACTATCCATTTATAATAGTAATAGA
Source organism: Ipomoea batatas (assembly GCA_002525835.2). Taxonomy (NCBI): domain Eukaryota; kingdom Viridiplantae; phylum Streptophyta; class Magnoliopsida; order Solanales; family Convolvulaceae; genus Ipomoea; species Ipomoea batatas. The sequence goes on along the minus strand of CM008337.1, from coordinate 20,417,260 downwards.
GATGTCATTATATTACATAATAGTTGACACTTGAATTTCATTTGTTTTGTTTTTTTTTTTTTTCATCTTTATCAAACTTTTTTTTTTTTGAGAATTATCAAACTACATTTTTAAACTTTATGAACCCACATTTAGATCCATAAGAAAGTAAATTGAGTTAATATAGTTTCAAAACTCAACACAAAACTGTATATTTCAGTAGGCAAGGAGCTCATCCAAAACTCAACCCCTATGATACGATCTCACACTGACTTCACAAGAGATTGGGGAGTGCATGGTACTTAAGTTGTGAGCAATGATACGATCCCACATCGGCTCCACAAGAAATTGTGTAGTTGTACGTAAGTTGGGCCAAACTTCCACTCATGAGCTAGTTTTTGTGGTGGAGTTAAGGTATTGGCTTGAGTGTCGTATCACCCTAAACGATTGTGATAGGAATCAAATTATCACCATACTGTTAGAAGTAAATCTCAAGTGAAATTTCTTTTATCTACTAGACCAATGCCTTAGAGTATGCATTTTGTTTATTTTGTTAATTGGGGATCTCGATTGCAATTGAAGTGTAAATTTAGTATCACAATTGCGTATCGAAGTGGTGATTTTGGCTCTTGAAGGACAACTCCCCCACTAATATGTCACTTCAATAACATCTGAGGGGTTAAATTTGTATTGTAAATAATTTAGCAAGTAAGTTTATAATTTATACTACTGGTATAATACCTTCGAATAAAGAGTTAGAGTCACGATCACTTCAATAGATAAATTGACTCGGAGTAAAGAGTTGTCTTGTTATAGAGTACAAAAATATAAACCGCATCGCATTACAAAAATCATATATAATAAGCTCAATTAAAAAGATGGTGACAGTAATAATTTTTTTGGCTTATATTTTAGGTAAAAATTTGTGGAAGACCATTTCACGGATCTTTGTTCATGAGACGAGTTGAATCATATATAATAAGCTCAATTAAAAAGATGTTGACAATAAAAAAATTTTGGCTTATATTTTAGGCAAAAATTTGTGTAAGACCACATCACGGATCCTTATTCGTGAAACGGGTTGAGTCAAGATCAAATGTAACACTTATATTATAAAATATAATATTAATAAGAAATAAAATATTTATTTCTAATATGAGAAAATGTAATTATTTTGAAGAAAAATGTTATACTTTTACATTTTGATTTAAAAGTATTACATTTATCCTTAAAAGTATTATATTTTTCCTTATAAACAACAAACATTTGCCAACATTACTTATAATAGAGAACATAATACTTTTGATAAAAATGTAATACTTTTACATCAAATTAAAAGATAAAAGTATTACATTTTCTCTTATAAGCGACAAACACTTTATTTATAATTAATATTATATTTTTTAGTATAAGTATGATACTGGACCCGATCTGATCCGTTTCACAACAGATAGGTCTTGTGTGAACTTATATTTTAACCTCTAGACATGGGAGACGGACAAACCAGTGTTTTCCTTCTTTCGTCAGGCAGCAGCAATTGTGCAAAAATGTTTTTCCCTCACATTTCAATTATATGGATTCTTTATTGGAGGACTAATATATCTTTTTGTTTTTTTGGGGTAAATGTAAATATCACGTCAAAGAAGTAAATATAAGACTAATATACCTTTGAGGCTATATTTGACAAACCAAGTAAAAAGGTAGCTAAAAGTTAAAAAGTAGATAAAAGCTGAAAAACTATAAGTTAAAAGTTAAAAGCTGAATAGCTGTTAAACTAGCTGATTATACTTAAAAGTGTTTGGTAAATTTAACTTTTTAATAAGCTAATAAATGTAAAAAGACTAAAAAGGACATCTTTATGAAATTTAAATAATTTTTAATTTTTATAGATTTGTTTACATAGACTATGTTTGAAAAACCTAGCTGAAAAGGTAGCTGAAAGCTGAAAAGTAGCTGAAAGCTGAAAAGCTATAAGCTAGTAGCTGAAGAGCTGTTAAGCTAGCTGTTTATGCTTAAAAGTGTTTGGTAAAATTAGCTTTTTGATAAGTTGATAAATGTAAAAAGACTAAAATGACATCTTAATACATATATCAAAAAAAAAAAAAACAAAAACAAAAACAAAAGGAAACAATGGTGTTGAATAAAGAAGGAGAGAAAATGGTTTTAATTGGGAAGGGTAAAAGATATCATTTCTTTAAAATAATAAGGTTAAAGATAGAAAAAAAGTTACGAAGCTACTAGCTTATTTTAAGCTACTAGCTTATTTTAGAACATTACCATGAAACTATTAGCATAATCATGATCTAGCATTGCACAATGAAGTAGTAATATTGTTGTGAACCTCATTCATTATCAATACATCCAATACAATCCTATTCATATATATTATAATCAATTTTAATAATAATAATAATAATAATAATAATAAAAGTGTCATATTTTAATTAAGAGGGGTAAATGATGTCATTTATTTAAAATAATAAGGATAATGATAGAAAAAAAAAGTTAAGAAACTATTAGCTTATTTTTAAAACGTATGCTACCTATAAACTTTTATTTTAAGCTATTAGCTTATTTTGGAAACATTACCAAACATGGCTTATTAGTAGTTTAAAATAAGCTATAACATTCTAAATAAGCTTTGCCAAACAGAGTCTAAAGTTGCCATAATGTCATATTTGATGTAATTTTTTATTATTGTTGTTGTTGTTATTATTATTATTATTATGGGGAATGCTTTTTTTTTTTCTTATTCCTTTGTATCTATAGCACATATCAATTTTGATTTCATGAGTATTAACAAAATGACAGTTTTGATCCACATGCTTAATTTCAATCAATTTTTATTTATAACTATTTTTTCTTTTCAAAATTGATCACAATGGTCACTCCTCCGGCTAAAACATGTCGAAATTTGTAATTTATAAAGTATACTTTTGTTCATTCATATATAATAGTGAAGTACAAAGGTCTTGGTATATTTTGGATGGAAATTCATACATTAATGGAATTTGCATATTATATATGAATGGACGAAAACACACTTACAAATTACACAATCTGGCATGTTTTAGCTTGAGGGATGACCGACATAATAAATTTTGACACAAAAATAATAATCGTGAATGAAAATTATTAGTAATTAAATATTGGGACCAAAATTATCATTTCACTATTATTCGGATTAAAATCCGTATTTGTCAATCTAAAAATAATAAATTGATTATTTTATATTTAGAAAAAGAAAAAGAGCAAAAAGGCAAAAACATGGAAAAGAAATGATGGAAGAAATTCTCAACGGGAAAAAAAATGAAAGAAGTGAGAAAAAGCCGACAAACAACAGAAGTGGCAAAACCGCAATTCAAAGAAATTCGATGCCAGTTTTCGGCAACACTCTCGTCATTTTATCAGCCATGACAGGGCGCATTTTAGCACACTCCCTCCCACCATCTCTTCTTCTAAATACAGGAGAAAGGGGAGCAAAGAAAAAGGGAATCAATCTCTCTCTCTCTCTCTCTCTCGAATCAGAGAGCCACAGGGGTCAGCAGTAAACACTGAAAGCCTCCAACCCAAAGAATTGCATAGTGACATTACATTAGAATTCAGATATACCCAGAGATTCTTTGTCTCCCTGGAAAAAGCTCTGATGTTACCACTCTTCCACTCATACTGAGCTCATATATGCAACAAATACTACTTTGTTCATTCTTTTCTCTTCTTGAAATGGACGAATTTGTTTTTGTTGTCAACTGTGACAGCCCGGCTTGTGGTGTTCTTGGATTGCTTTCTCTTTCTCCCCTGAGTTACACCCTCCGGAGCTAAAAATAAAAAAATAAAAAAATAAAAATCCCTCCTTTGGGAGCTTTTCTCTCTCTCTCTCTCTCTCTCTCTCTAGAATGGCTTGCAAGAGCAAGATAGCAGGGAGGTTGGATCCGGTAAGAAAGAGGAGTGGCGGGTTGAGAACCAAGCAGGCGGGTCGTGGGTCTTGTAGAGGAAGTTAGGAGCTTTGGACTTTGCTTGCCGGAACAAAGACAGCAATGATTGATGATTCTTCTTCGTAGCTGATAACTCTTCAATTTCTTCTTCCCCCCTCCCTATAATCTCTCTGCAACAAATAAGGAAAGAAAGTTTTATTCTTTATATATTATACCTATGGGCTATTTGCTGAAGCAAGCTTTGAAGACTCTCTGTGGAGTCAACCGTTGGTCTTATGCTGTTTTCTGGAAGATCGGTTGCCAAAATCCCAAGTGAGTTTTTCCTTCTTTTATCTCATCTTTTCCTGCGTTTTGGGCCTCTTTTCATTTCGGAATCTTACTTGGATATAGTCCAAGAGAAATTTGGAGCCTATTTTGCTTGAATAGTATGAATGAATTGATTCCTTTCCGTTTTTGGTTTTCCTGTACATGTTTTGTTTTTTTTGTTTTTGTGTTTTTTTTTGCCTTTTGCATGTAGTAATGTTTTTGGGATTTTGTGCTGACTAATGTTGGTGTTGTGGAAATGTAGGGCAAATGAAAGGAGAAAACAGGAAAAAAGTGATGGTTGTATGTTTTTTAGTGGCTATTTCTACCCTTGTTTCCCTGTTGACCAGAAGATTTCAATCCAAATTTGAAATAAATTTATGGCATAATGGATCTACTAATTGAAAGTTCCTGGGAAATTATTGCTGATTTTGATTTGACATCTTATAGATTCAAGGGATTTTGTTGTCTTGTTTTTTCTTTGAAGTAATTTGATAGCTATCGTTTTCGGCCTTTGGAATATTGTGGTTGGTCCTGTTTGATGTTTGCTAGAGAGAGGAAAAGCTAATTTTATTTTAATCTGATGAAGCCCTTTATACTGTGATGGTATCCTGTTTCTGGTTTTGTCATTCTTGTTTGTTTCAGACAAAGTTCTTGTCTTTTGTTCTATCTTTCTTACTTTTCTCTCAATTAAATCCTTGTTGTGTTTTTTTGGTACTAGATCTTGTTTTACTAGGTGGTTTCTTGATGTCATTATACTGCATTCCAAGAGGTGGTTTAAATGTGCTTGCTTATTCTGATTCTCTAGGCTTTTGATTTGGGAAGAATGTTATTATGAACCCCAAGTTTCATCCTGTGGAATTCAACAAGTCGAGAGCTCAAAACTCGCTTTCAATAATTGGGGTGCTTGCTGGGCTTCGGATGAAGTTCTTAATTCTCGACCTGTGCAAGCAGGGGAGGGAGTTCAACCGCTTATAAATAAGATGATGATGGAAAATCAGTTCAAAGTAGTGGGAGAAGGGTATGGCCAATTTTTTTAAAAGAAGTATGTCTAGTATTGTGATTTTGCTCCTCTGTAGTTGTTACGAGGAAGATTGACCTCAATCTTGTGTTCAACATTGCTTCTCAGACTGGCTGGACGAGCTGCAGTTACCGGTCATCATCAGTGGATTTTATCACAGGGCAATAGCAGAGAGGCGTACCCACTAGAGGTATATATATATATAGTGAAAAATCACTTTTGCAGAAAGTTTTAAAGTCTTAAAGTATTAAATTTGTATTTGAGTGTTGGTGTGTTTCATCTGGTGCTCATGAGTTCTGTATATTGTCTGGCTCTTTTAGGTTTTGAAAGAACTTTCTCAACAATTTTCGGCTGGCATTGAGGTATAGATTTTGGGCTCTTCTGGTATATGTTTATTTTATTCTTCTAACTTCGTGGATAATTATTGTTTTTTTCCTGTATACAGACAATTGCCGTTATTCCTGTTCTTCCTCACGGTGTTGTTCAACTTGGTTCCTACAAAGTGGTAAGTTCGTTTTATTGTATATGTTCTGAGTGTATGATAAATTTAAGTGTTGATGCACATGGTCCGGCAGATTTTTTGAAATAGAGAGTCCACTCCAATAGTCTAATTCAGTCTTTAAATCTCATCTCAATAAATGACTTCATTATTTATGAGTCATAATTAGCAGCATGACATTCCTATTTAGTTTACTGTTCAATTTCCCAGTTCCCATGATGACTTTGGTGCCTTCAAATTGCCAATTCACTGCCTGTATTCATTGTTTGTATCTTGCTGATAATACTGACGTCTGAAGATTGTGCAAGGAGCTTAAAAAGGGAGGGAGGGTGGTAGGTTGGTTTGTGATACCTATATAGTAGACTATTAATCATAAATTTTGTTGGGCCTCATCAGCCAAGTTCCTGCTTGATTCGAGATGTGGCAACCAGATAAGCATAGTGCTAATAGGACATTCATATATGTTCATATCTCTAGGTTTTATTTATGCATCAAATCTTTATTATGAAGCTTGAGTGGTGAATTTTTGTGGTGCCTCAGGTAATGGAGAATATGGTTTTTGTGAACAATGTGAGGATGACAATTTGTCAACTAGGATGTATTCCTGGTGTCTTGCTATCCGGTGAAGATGCAATGAGAGAACCCGCCCAGAACATCGGGGTCCCAATCCATGTAGGAAATTCGATTTCCGAAGATTTTGTTGGGAGATCAAAAGTATTGGACTCGGTGCCTATTGCATATAGGAACTCTGAAACTAATTTGGTCCTGTCTGAGATGCATGTAGGTCAGACTTCTTCCTCTTTTGTCAGACAAAACACGGGGGATCTATGTTCTAGCGATGCTACTTTTGGGGACACCCGTAATTCCCAGAGCTTTGTCGAGTACCATGATGATCACTGTCAATCAAAAGCTCGTCCACTAATGAAACCAAACTTTTCTCCAAAGGACCAGCTAGTGTATGAAGTGACAAAAGCGGAGGTACTTCCATCAAATCCCAATGCCTGGTCGAATCAACAAGCTTATTTTTATGTCCCGGGACCTCCTTTCGATCAGCAATCTCCTTTTGAGTCGATGACAGTTGATAGTGGCAGCTTAAGGTTGACTAAAGAAGAGATGTTGTCAAATGCTAGTGTCAGTTTTCATACAAAAAATAACTCGAGCATATCCAATGGCTATGCGACATCTCAGCCAAGACGAGATGCTGATCTGGTTCCGGACCATATCGAAAATTCTGTGCTTCCTTCTGTTGGAGTAAACCAACTATGTAATGGAGTAGAAATGCATCTGAAATCGAGCCCAGTTCTTGATTCCTTATCAGATGCATGTGGACCGCCAAGGAAAAATATCGGTTGCACACAGTCAGCTGCGAGTGCGTTTCCAAATGTCGAGTCTTCTAAACAGGAGGCTTCTTCTTCTTCTGGTGCGGTGAACCATTTGCTTGCAACACATACTTCAGATAACAAAAGTGTGGAGTTTCAGCTGGATGGGATTAGGGGAATGGAAGAAAATGATTTATTCCAAGCACTTGGCATTATTATGCCACAACATAACGAGAATCTGAGTTCACCGAAGTGCATTCCTGATTTTAGTTATGATGTTAAACACGAATATGGAGTGCAGACCGCATCGTTGGATGATGAGCATGATAATACGTTTTTCCAAGATCACTCGGGGGATGACCTTTTCGATATTCTGGGAGCTGATTTTAAGAATAAACTACTAAATGGTAACTGGAATGATTTCCAAAGTAGTGGGCAGGACACGATAACAATGGATATGAGCAAGAACCCTTCTACATCTATGATTAGTAAGGACGCCTCTTCAACTGTCAACCAAGGGAAGTCAGACACTGGTATTGTCCCGATGTCTTCAGTTGATCATCTCTTAGATTCTTTGGCCTCGAGCCCTCCTGCCAAGAAAAGCTTGGATGATAATGTTTCTTGCTGGACCACGCTGACGAATATGAGTAGCTCCTCTGGTCCCAGTGCTTCGTGCTCCTATGGTCAAGTATCAATGCCTATTGAAATACACGGGGGATTAGTTGGTTTCCCCAGGTCTCTTACGGACTCTGCTATTATGGGCTCTTGCTCTTTTGGATCGGAGTCTTCGAAGGAAACTGCTGGAGTATTTTTGCACAGTAGTTCGATTTATGGATCACAGATAAGTTCGTGGATGGAACAGGGGCACGACATGAAGAAGAGTACTAGTGTTTCGACAGCACAATCTAAGAAGCATGATGAAACAAGCAAAACAAGTCGAAAAAGGCTGAAACCAGGAGAGAATCCTAGACCTAGGCCAAAAGATCGCCAAATGATTCAAGATCGTTTGAAAGAGTTGCGAGAAATTGTGCCTAATGGAGCAAAGGTATTGCATCTCGAACAATGCTTTTGGTTGTGTTTTCTTTGCTATTCAATATCATTTTTGGCACTAATATGTCCATTTGTTTCCAATGCGTTTAACAGTGTAGCATTGATTCACTTCTGGAACGGGCTATCAAGCATATGCTTTTCTTGCAGAGCATTGCAAAACACGCAGATAAACTAAAACAGATTGGAGAGTTGAAGGTGTGGCACTTACTCCTTTAGTTGCCTATTGTTAGACCAACTATACGATGTACGGTGAATTTATGTTTGAGGTTTCGAATAACCACTCTTATTTTCTCGAGCTGCTGCAGATCATTAGTACAGAAGGCGGGCTATGCTTGAAAGATAATTTTGATGGAGGGGCTACATGGGCATACGAGGTTGGCTCTCAGTCTATGGTCTGCCCTATCATTATTGAGGATCTGAACGAGCCTCGTCAAATGCTCGTGAAGGTTGATGTTTGTTGCATCTTCTGTAGTCCTCTTAGCTGATTCAATACCCCGACCATCCATGCATATGATTAGAAACTTATTTCTCATTGTGGTCTGAATGCACTTATGCAGATGCTTTGTGAAG
>CM008337.1:20381659-20408387 GCA_002525835.2 Ipomoea batatas | reverse complement strand
TGCTCCAAAATGTTGTCAACTTAAGCATTATTATGCAAAAAGAGTACTGTTTGGTTCTTGATCTTGGTAAGACGAAAAACCTCTAGATTCTTGCTTACATTTCTTTGCCCACAAAGGCGAAATTCCCTCGCCCCTCAGGCCCTCACACCCTGACCCAACAGGATAGTGGAGGGGTAAATCACTGTAACTTAGCAACCCATTTGGTGGGAGGACCTGCCGACCTGCCCACAAGGAGCCCACCACATTGGATGTAACTCTCACATTGTGGCTGTCAAGGCTCGATATTCTGTCCTTGTTGACAATCTACCACTCAGGAACTAACTGAGCTGTCCGTTTCCTGATGCAGGCTAATAGAGATGTTACAAGGATGGAGATATTCGTGTCGCTTGTTCGCCTCTTGGAGCAAACAACAACAAACGGAGCAGAACCATCCAACGCGAACGAACTTGAATCCGTTAAGGATCATCAGTTCAACCATGGCGCTCCAATACCAACAACTACGGGTCAGGCTCGAATGCTGCAGTGAGATCCTATGAACTGCTTGTTGTGTCTGGATATGTTGAGAGCCAGCTCAAAATTTGTTGCTAGCTATGACTGACTTGTCCTGACAGATACTACTGGTGATCCAACTGAGGAGATGAATGTGCGTTTTTTCCTTTTCCCTTTTACCAAGTACATATATTGTAGCAATCAAATGGCATAGGAACATATAATCAGTGGCATGGCTGTTGACTGCATATTTGTTCATTTCAATCAAATGTTCATCAAGATGCATCTCCAATGTCTCTTTCCTTTTCTTTTTCTTTTTATTTTTATTTTTTGTTTGTGTGATCTGTACTCGTATCTGCATCCTGCGGTATATAATAATCCAGTTGAACTTTGGTTGGGTCTTATTCAAAGCAACTCTCTTAACGTCGGGATAGATTACTCTAGTTGAACTTTGATTATACGTGCCTTAGTTAAAGCAACTCGATCTTCTAAAGGCGTTGTTGCGTACATATAGACCGTCAAAATAGTTATATGTAAGGGAGTTTTTGCAAATACATAGACCGTAAAACTAGTTATATGTTAGAAATCGTCATTAGAGGCAGGAAACCATAAACCAATCCATATTAACTAACATTGTTGGCGTGGTGGTTCAGCATCTCGTTCCTTAAGTATGAGGTTGGGGGTTCGATCCCCACCCATGTGAATGGAGCAAACCATTTGGCCAGTCCCCTAACACTTAGTGTGCTGACAGTTGGGACGAGGGTTAGTCTTCTAACCGTCGGCTGGAGGGGTACCTTTAGGCAAACCAAAAAAAAAAAAAAATCCATATTAATGTAGCCAAAGTATAGATTTGAATTATATTCTGCACCACAAGCTTATACTCTAAAATCCTAAATGCATCATACCACCACAATTTTATAAACGAGCTCAATTTTCATTATATACGAGTCTTTAAGATTAATATTATACAAAACAATTATAAGTCATAATATTTTAAAATATCTACTTAAATAAACCTAATAAGAGCTAGTAAAGTTAGGCCTATAATCGAAATTAAAAAATGTTGTCCAATTGTTTGTTAAAAGGAATTGTTCATACTATTTTGATTTTAGTATTTTTTTTTCTATTTTATCCTCTATTATATTATTTACTTTTCCTAAATACTCCAGCATTCCGCGAGTGTGGACTTTAGTGATATAGGATATACATGGGTTACACAGTTCAGATACGGTCAAAAGTATTTTATTGATTATAAACCGGATACAAGTGTGTTATATCCTAAGTGACTAGCCTGGTCAACGTGATAGTGGGTCAGAGGTTCCCGAACTACTCAGCTATTTAAGAGAGAAAATAACCAAAAGTCCTCATTCCAGCATTAAGTGCTGTATTTATAGGGTGCCAGGGGACAGGCACCGGCCCAACGGCATGGACACCGTGTGGTGGTTATGCACAGGGCCAAACGCAGGTCCACTGTCTTTAATCTAAGTGCCCAGCAATTAAGCGCCACGGTGAAGGAGGATGTGCTCTAAGGTAAGAAGGCCGGGCCGGTCAATCTCGAGAGATTCCCTCGAATCGCGCACTGTATGCCCCCAAAGGAGGGCGGTCGGGAGGTTAAAGGTTAGATAGACCGATTGATGCGAGATCCGGTTTTGCCATGCTTTCCAGTTCAGGGACCGACCATAGTACGATCACGATTCCCGGGTAATGATCTCCATCATTAGTAACGAAATATTCCGTTAATAACTATTTATTATTCTTAACTTACTCATTGGTTTCTTTAAGAAGGTCTTAGGTTCGAACCTTGAACATAAATTATGAATATGTTAGAGTGTAATAAAAATAAATACAATATAAAATTTAGCATGAACTTTGGTCAATTAATTAGTATATATATATATAACATTCAAAGTTTTTTTTTTTGAAACCAAACAGATATATTAAATCATTCCGAAGACAAGATATTACAGATAAAGTCAGGAGGGTTTGAAAACCACTCCGCACAACCAGACAAAGAAACAGATTGCTTTGCAATAGCGTGTGCTGCCTGATTCGTTGATCGTTTAGCAAAACATAAAAACACATGAGAAAAACAACTCAATAAGTTTTTAATATCATTAACAACTAAGTGGAAAGATGATGCTCCGGTGACTTGATTAAAGCTTTGCACAACCTTGAGCGAGTTGGTTTCCACTTGGACATTATCCATGTTCATCTCTTTGATCCATCCCAAAGCTTCTCGGATTGCCACAGCCTCAGCCTCTCTCCGAGTGAAAATGCCCCTCCATTTGGTAGCCTTTGTTGCTATGAACCCCCCTTCATCATATCTAATTATGCAGTCAAAACCCATCATGTTGTTTTTGAAGTCAATGGCCGCATCAACATTCAACTTGAGGTAGCCTTCCCGTGGTTTATTCCACTTTGTGCAGTACTTCTCCAGGACTTTGTCGGTGATGGTGGACGATTCTTGCACCCATACCTTCAGAAAAATCTTGGCCTTTGTCGCTGCCGCTAACGTTAAAATTGGGTTTCTATCATTCGAGATCTTCTCGTTTCTTTGTTTCCACAATTCGCAGCAAGATGTTATGAAGACAGGCAACTATGTAGCAATGAGACATTTTGAATTGAAGCTGAACCATTCATGGAATATTTGTGTTGATGAGGACTGAAAAGTATACCCCAGGAGGCTCCATAAATCCTTAGCATAACTACAATCCACAAAAAGGTGCCAGTGCCCAGATGGATTCTTGTTTCGAAGAGCACATAGGACACATGTTATCACAATTTACCCTTCAGCTTATCAGTAAATCTTTGGTAGGGAGACAACTGGAGCAAGCTTGCCAAAAGAACATTTTCACCTTGGGTGGCAACTTTAATTTCCAGAATGAGGCCCATTGTTTCTTATCATCTTGGCGAAGGTCCCCAAACAAAACCTTGTAACAGCTCTTCATAGTAAAACTACCATCCTCCTCAGGTGACCAGATCAACTTGTCTTGAGTTTGTTGCTTAGGCAGGGGGATTTTTAAGATTAAATCAGAGTCCTTACTGTTAAAGATGACTCTAATGGTCTCCTCATCCCAATTACAATCTGAAGAGTCTTTGAGGGTGTCAACTATAGCATTTTTAACAAGGGATATGGGAATGTTGTTACAGATTGATTTAAACGATCAGGGATCCACGCACTTATCCTTCTAAACATGTATGGTGTTACCTCTGCCCACTCTCCACCCTGCTATGAGTCTTGATTAGCTCTTGGGTTCCCAAAAGACTGCGGATTCAGGATAATTTATTAGTCTCCATTACATAACATGGCAAGGTTAAAAAGTCTGAGATTACATAATCCCAACCTTCTCCATTCCTTTGGAGCACACATATTCCCCTAACTTTTCAAGTGAATGCCTTCCCACCAGTAAGCATTCATGGTAGTCTCAATATCTTTTACAAACTCTTTGGGAAGAAGAAACACTCCCATGGCATAAGAAGGTATGGCTTGGATAATACTTTTGAGGAGAACTTCCCTCCCTGCTCTAGAAAGAAACCTTTGATTCCACCCCCGAATTCTCCCTAAGATTCTATCCTTCATGAAACCAAAAATCTGTCTTTTGTTCCTCCCAATCATCAGGGGTAAACCCAGGTAATTACCATTCCCCTCAGTTCTTCTAACCTCTAGTAACTCACCCACCCTCTCCCTCAACTCCTCCCTAACATTTCCACTAAAAGAAAGGGATGATTTATCAAAATTGACAATCTGGCCAGAAGCTGTAGCATACTGGTTTAAAAGATGTTTTAGGTTGGCAGTTTCAGTAAGGTTGGCTTTGAAAAAGATAAAGCTGTCATCAACAAAAAAACAAGTGTGAAATGGTAGGGGCTTACCGAGCTATAGATATCCCATAATTTTCCTCTCACTCTCGTACCTTCTCATCAGTGCACTAAAACCTTCAACAACAATCCGAAACAAATAAGGGAAAATGGGGTCTCCTTGACGAAGGCCTCACTTTGGGGTGATAGGGCCTACTTCCTCCCCTTGATTTAACACAAAGTATTCAACAGTTGATACATAATGCATAACAAGATTTATCCATCTTCTGCTAAAACCCATTTTCTACATTATAGCCCGGAGAAAAGACCATTCAACTTTGTCGTAGACCTTGCTCATATCAAGTTTTAGAGCAGCAAAACCCACCCTGCCCTGAGTTTTTCGTTTCAAGAAATGTTGCATCTCAAAGACTACCATGATATTGTCAGTAATAAGCCTACCTAGAACAAAAACACTCTGATTTTCAAAGATCAAATTGTTAAGAATAGGTTTCAGTCTATTTGTAATAGCCTTGGTGATAATTTTGTAAGCCACCGTGCAAAGGGCAATTGGTCTAAGATCGACCATGGTTTTGGGTTTGGATTTTTTGGGAATTAAAACAATGTGGGTTTGATTTAAGCCCTTTGGGAGATAACCAGTATTGAGGAAATCATTACATAAGCTCACTAAACTCTCCCTAACTATATCCCAGTAGGTATGAAAAAGCCTGGGTTTAAGCAATCGATACTTGGGCTTTTGTCCGAGTGCATGCCGAAGGCTGCTTCTTTGACTTCTTCCTTAGTAAAATCCCTCAAGAGCAATTGATTTTGCATATCAGAGACACTTTGTAATTGACACTGGAGGACCAGATGGTGATCACTTGCAGAGCTTGTGAATAAACTGATGAAATAGTCCTTAATTAACTAGTTCATATCCTGACCTTGGTTAATCCAAACTCCTCCTTCATTTCGCAATCTAAGAAAAGTGTTGTTTCTACCTCTCTATGCTACCACCCATGGAAGTATTTGGAATTGACGTCACCACCCTTGTACCAGAATGTTTTCGCTCTTTGTCTCCAGAACTGGTTCTGCTGCTCCAATAGCTGAAAGAAAGATCTCTGGGGTTCTCGAAAATTCTTGCACTCCGAGAGCATCCGTTCTACCTCTAAGATGCTCCATTTTTTTTTGCTTGTTTCAATTTTTGGTTGAAAATTGCAATTATAGTTCTTCCCCCATTTCCAGATTACTGAGCTGCATACGTCAAATCTAGAGCAAAGATTTTGCCCCACTATAATTTTCCAACTATTGTCGACAATAGCTCTGCATTGCTTCTCCTTGTACCAACAATTTTCAAACTGAAATCTCCTCCTCTTAGTTGTTCGAACAGTAAGGATCGACCAAATCACCAAAGAGAGATGATCACTGAGTGGTGCTTCAATAGAATTAGCCCTAGCTTCACCAAAGATATCAAGCCATTTATCATTTACCAATATGCGATCCAACTTCTCTCTAACTCAATTCGGATTCCCCCTCTAGGGGTGAGAAAAAAAAAACCGGAACCCCCAAAAAACCGACGAACGAAAACCGAACCGACCGAATATTTCGATTTTCGGTTCAATTTCGGTTATTAAGGTAAAAAAATTTCGGTTATTTCGGTCGGTTATCGATTTTTCAAGGGAAAACCGAAAACCGAAGATAAATCTAAAGAATATGTATACACACACACACACACACACAAAGTTACTAACATACTGTAATTTGCAAAAAAAAAAAAAAAAAAAAATACTGTACAGTGTTTATATATATACACTACTGTACACATTTTCATACATACATACATATTATAATGAATATACTATACATATTCTAGTATACATATTATATTTTAAGCTACACGTAGTACGTATTGGATTGCACGAAATTTGTTAATCATATAATGTATAAAAATAGTTTTTTCCCCCTTAATAATGTAGTCTTTAAGCATTAGTCAAATAAATAAAAATTAATTAAGCTATTTTACTAAAAAAAATGAGTTATATTTAACTGACGGAAACCGACAAAAAACCGTCGGTTTCGGTTATATCGGTTATGAATGTTGGTCGGTCGGTTTTCGGTCGATTATGAAGGTTTGGTTTAAAGTTCGGTTATTTTGGTTATTAACCGAAAACCGACCGATGCTCACCCCTATCCCCCTCCCTCTTTCCCAGGTAAATTGATATCCATGAAACTCGAAGTTCTTGAGCCCACTGCTCTTTACAGCCTCCTTGAAACCTTCCATAAGCCAAAGGGAAAGAGGGCAGTTACCAATCTTCTCAGCCGGGTGTAAAATGTTATTGAAATTGCCCATAGCAATCCATGGGAGATCGCTCTAGACGGAGAGATTCTTAAGGAGATTCCATGAGTAGTGCCTTCTGTGTCTCTCTTGGCAACCATAAAAGTCGGTGAAATGCCAGACATGAGGGGAGTTGTCTAGAGTCGTTGCATCAATATTATTCGAAGAGAAGGTTGTAATGGAAACATCGACATCTTTCTTCCAAAGTAATGCTAAACCGCCTCTCAGCCCAATGCTTGGTTTCCATTAAGAACAAAATAACTGGCTTCTTAGATTGGACCAGGTCCAATAAGACTTGAATTGTCGCCTCATTGCCAAGCCCGTGGCAGTTCCAAGATAAGAGACTCATTGTTGTAGGCGGGCCTGAGGAACAGGTCCCGCCTCTAACACGTTTTTTGGCCCATCCAAAATAATTTACTCACACATTGTTCCCCTTCATGAGCTTTATTAAGCCTAAAAATATCTATCCTTTTCCTCTTCTGTTCTTGGGTAATGGTTTCTGGACAAGGTGGGTTGGGCCCCATGGTAGCATTTCTTCCTTTGTTTTGAAGAAAAGCCTAGACGGATTGGGGATCGATAATTTGCTGGACATGAGGAATAGTAAAGGGACCGCTGGGTAAAGCCTCTGTTTCCCCTATTAAATGCACCTCCTACTCATTGTCTTTGTTCTCATTAATGGCATTAAACACCTCTACAGAGATACTTTCATGCAATACCTCATTCTCTGATGAAACCTGTTGTTGACATTCTGTCTCAATGGATGAGGTACTGTTACATTCCTTTTCTATCTGTCTCCTTGGACGCTCTGTCAGAATCCACTGTTGTCCCATCGCGGCAGTTTGCAACGGCCTTGAGCTCTCATTTTCGGTCCAAAGGGTTTCTCCGATGTTTGTTGCTGGGGTTCAAGCATCTTCAGGCAATATTTCTCCGCATGGCCGATCAATCCACACAAAAAGCAAAAGGAAGGTAGTCTTTCATACTTGAAATCTACCCATATTACTTCGCCTCTAGGGGGTTTCTCCTTCATCCGATGCCTCAAGGGACGCGTAATATCCAGACCAACATGGACACATATGAAAGCCTTCCACATGCCATCTAGTTGGCTTGAGTTAGTTCTTTTGTAGTTCCCCAACATCGTGCCGATGGTTTGAGCTGTTCTCTCATTTTGAAGTTTCTAAGGAATGTTATAGATTTGGACACAGAAATCTGCATGTTCAAGCTTGGCTTCAAACGGAGATTTGTTGTCGCCAGGTGTTCTTAAAACAACGAGGCTTTGCTCATATGACCACGGTCCATCTTCCAGAACCCGATTCACGTGGATTCCATGAAAAAATGAAATAGAAACAGATTGGTCGAGACTTCTTTGACTAACATTCCTTTTGCAGGTGTCCAAACATAGTCCATAGTGTCTCTAAAATAGTTAAACTTAGCTAGTCGTTTACTTAGGAGTCTTCTCACAAGGGTGAATGCTGGATCTTCAAAGATTTCATCTTGATTTTCCTCCTCAAGAGAGACCTCAATGTCTTCATCATCGTATAGAGAGAGGTTTGTACAGTGTTCCTCTAGGTTAGAGGGATTCCTGCTGCTGGAAGCTATAGTAGGAGAAGGGGAATCAGAGATGCAAGGGGAGCAAGGGAATATTATAAATAGAAAACCAAAGCAAAAGATGAGTTGATGAGATGAGATGACACATTCCTTGAGAAGTTAAAGACAGCTGCCCAACGGTGAGAGTAAATGTTGATGCTCCGAGGTAGATGAGAAGGGTGAGGGTAATTAATGTTGCCAGGAGGAAAAAATACACGAGAAAATAGGTTTACAATAACTCAATACAAAAAACAACCAGGTAACATGAGAAAAAGAGATAAAGGCAAATAAGAAGAGGAAAAAACTTGTCATGCACACAAGGTGTAGAAACTTGTCATGTAGACAAGGAGGAAAAAGCAAGGGTGATTACACTTGTCGGAATTCACTCGCTGGGCTCTCTTTTCTCTTTTCTCTTTTATGGGTTGTCGTGTTTCTTAAAGATCAACTCACATATGAAGTATATAACATTCAAAGTTAAGCATCAAATATTACAAATAAAGAATCTTGAAAATCATTTTCTTGCATTTTTTAAAACAAATCTAGGTTAAGTATCTTATTTATTTATTTAATTAATTAATATTCTTTTGATTATTTAGAACAAGATTCAATATTATTTTAATTATGCTTTTGCAATAACGATTTAGTTCATTATGTTATTAATATTTTTTGTCTGTATTTGTATAATGATACAATTGTATATTACTTTACAAATATTGTACTATTATTTTTTTATCGAATAAAATATCAACATAGAAATAAGAAGAAAGGACGAAAAAAATCAGTAGCAAGGTTATGGCTAGCACATGAGAATATTCTGAGAATTAAGACTTCAAGTTAAAAATTCTATATTCTGAGAACTATGAAGTTGTTGGCGTGTGCATGGCCCCATGTGGTAGCAAATGAGAAAATTGCTAGTCACTCTAGTGCCCTCATCGCTTAGGAATTTTGGCTAAACTAGGAACAACTTTGGACACCAATACGGATCAATAGGTGACATGGCGATCAACTATGGATGCAGCCGATTGGGCACCCCAGTAGATGGCTGCTCGGGCCCCAAGGTGGTCGGAAGGCTCGGTTTCGATCGTGAATGGAGTGTATATGGCCGGCAGGAAAGGCACACGATAGTAGACTATGGGGTCGACCAGTGGAATCAATTTGCGGTCAAGATAAAAAGTTTCAGAAGATTTGTGGAGAAAACGTGAATTTTTTGTGATAAATACTATAATAAGTTACGATTTGAGTTAGAAGGAGTTTAATATGTGTTCAGATTTCCTAAATGAATTGATTAGAAAAAAAGAATGTGGAAATGACCACTTTTTGGTGACAAAATTAGGATATGTTCAGATGCAGCATGGAGATTTGGAATGATAAAAAACCACTTTCAAGGTTGTAGAAGATATAATTGAGAATGAGAGTGATGTGAGGTTGAAGAATTTAGTCGGCTGGAACAAGGCATTGATTTCTAGGAAAAGACTATGTTTCTGTAGTGAGGGAGTTTGAGGAGTGCATAGAGAGGGATTGAATGGATATGGTGGCTAAAAAAACTTCGTGGATCTTGAATGCAATACTTTACGGGTTCAGAGATTATTTATCGTTTTCATAGGTTTTAGTCCAGATTAGATAAACTAAAAGACAAACAAGAAATAAAAATGCAAGTAAAGAAAGAGAACCCGGACACAGGAATTGATCACGCTGTTCGGAGCTATCACTCCTACGTCTGCGGGGCTACTCAGCTTTTGCCCAATCCACTAGATGCACCAAGGTTTACAAACGTTGGAATACAACCCAAACCTACAATGGTTCAAAACCAACATACAACCTTCAACATCTACTTTTGAATTGACAAAACTGCAAGCCAAGAATTCTTCAATTCTTCATCTTGACTCAGCATCAATGACAGCATCAGAGACAGCAGTAGAACGTCATTAAATCTTCAAATGATCTTCTTAATATTCACGTGTGCAAGCTCTCAATTTGTATTGTGTAGAAAGGTGAATATTAGAGCTTCAAGTGCCTTCCTTTATATAGTGTAGCATCCTTTAACAACCTTCACAATTTTAGATCTAAAAATCTCCTTGAATAAAAGAGAGCCACAACCCTTAAAATTCTGTTAGCCACACAATTTGAATTGGTGGACTAATTCCTTGCTGTGTGAGACTTCACTTTCAGCACTGGTGGACATACTGACTTACGGTCCAAAAAACTAATAAAATCTAGATATAGGCTAAGAGTATTTTTGACAAATAATGTAGCCAATAACATAAGGACCGAGTTTCATTTGTACACTTACAATCTCCCCCTTTGGCAATTATTTGACAAAAATCACCTTCAAACAAACTTAGACATTTCTTAAGAAAAAAAACATAAAACATTTTATTTAGCATGCCATAAGTTAGTTTGGTAACAAGAGAGGCTACCAAAAGGATAAAACCATAGCACGAAAAAGATCAAAGAAAATACCAACGCAAGATAGACCATGAGACGAACCAAGATACTTCATCCAAACAAACATACTTAACCAACCATCAAAGAGAGACAATACTCATTCATCATCATTCATCATCATAAAATGCCATTGTCCAACCATTCAACCATTTCAACAAAACATAAATATATCCATTATCCATAGAACCGCAACAAAAAGTGGATTGTCATGCATCAAAAAAATAGTGGATTTTCTCCCCCTCAACTTATTCACTCCCCCTTTTTGCCAAAGAATTGACAAAGGGTGACCACCTAATTAGAATCAAACTCATCTTCATCATCACCCGAGCCCGACACTTGAGCAGCTTGACGTGAGGCTTGAAGTAGCTCCAACCGGGTGAGTTCCCGCATGTCAGCAAGATGAGCCTTCTCAAGATCAGCAGCAACAGTTTGGAGAGAGGCAATAGCATTCTTAATGTACATAAGTGTGGATTGGGAAGCTTGAACACGAGCTTGAAGCATAGGAATGGCAATTGTGTCAAGCGTTGAGGTAGCCCGAGATAGAGGAACAGAGGATGAGCCAGAATGCGTAGCAGCACGGACTGGACTGAGTACTGGAACAGGAACTGTTGCAAGCTGTGGACGATCATCATGATGATTTTTCAAGCAAAGCCGTGAATCAACAGTGTACTGACTTGGAATTTCCAACAATGGCTCATTCTTGTACGGAGTAAACCCTTGAGCCTTGAGTATCCCAAAAATCAAATTCGAAAAGGGAAGATGAATTTTGGACTCCTTCTTCTTAAGAACAAACTCCATGATGTGGCCGTAGATAATTTCACCAAGATCAAACTTGACCATGTGACGAACTTTGTAGATCAAGAGAGCCATCTTTGTCGAAACTGAACTCTTGGACATCGTAGGCAGCCAATTGCTCATGGCTAGACGAAACGGAACAGAGTATATGGCAGTCAGTTGTTGAGAAGATAAATTCCCTTTGGGCTAGGCAGTGAGCTTGTTGTGCGTCAAAGCAACAGTGAGAGTGTCTAAGCCTGTAGAACTTGTTGATGATTTCTGGACTGAAATCATACCACTTGCCACGAACATATGCCTTGTGAAACAACGTAGACTCTTGAGACGTGGAATCAGCAGACAGATTTGAGTAGAATTCAGCAGTTAACCATTCAGAGCAGGGACCCACATTCTGGACAGTTTGAAGTAGATCTTGATCTTTCAACAAAGAAATGATATTGCAATTTCGCATAATATCATCTACATCAATCTCCTTCTGAAGCAAAACACCACGAGAGCAATGAGTAGTCCACTCTCTAATCAAGGATGAATCACACAAAATCGGCTTGAACTTCTCAATCTTGATGCTTGCAGGTGCCGGGTGGTGATGCAGGGTCGATGATAGGACTAACAGAGGCAACAACATCAACAGATCCAAAGGCAGACTTGGACCGAGTCATTCTTGGAGTTGGAGTGGTCATAGGCTTTTTCCCTTTCCCTTTTTCACCAACAATGATCACATCACTTGTATCATCTAGCTTCCTTTTTCCAGAAACTTTCTTTTTAGCTTTTTGAGAAGATTGTTCAATAGGTACCTGTATAAGCGGCACAGACACAGGCAAAGCAGAGCAAGGTACAAGCAATTTTGATATTAAATCAGATAGTAATTCGGTAGTGCTGGCAGACAAAGGAGCTGAACCAGATGAAGCTGGAACAGGGACTGACTCAGACACAGGCAAAGGACATGTAGTAACAGTGACCGGAACAGAATCATCAGATTTTGAGATAGGAAATGCAGCAGGCAAGTCAACATATAATGCAATATCACGTATATTAAACATAGAAGCATCAGGAATTGTGACTTGCTCGGGCCTAGACCTTCCTAAAACAGAGTCAGAAGCAGAGCCAGAAATAGAGCATGCTGGAACAGAGAGAGAAACAAAGCCAGTAGCCACTACCGAATCAGCAGATAACACAGAAGCAAGTAAAGCAGAGGGTAAAGCAGCAAGCAGATGCACTATATCAGAGTTAACCACAGAAGGCACATTTAAAGGACAAATAGAAGCAGCCACAAATGTAACACATGAAGAGCTAGGCAAATTAGAACAAACTATAGCACTAGGCAACGAAGAAACTAAAGAGGGCGAAACTGAAACAGGCAACGAGACAGTGCCAGAACTAGAGGAAACAGAAAAAGATACCACATTATCAGCCTTTTTCGAAGCCTCCAACGCTGCCTGAAGATCTGCCTCATCGACTTCATCATCACTTTCTTCAATTGGCCATGGCGTAGCACCGATTCCTTGAGCCAATGTGAGGAGATTCCGGGACTCCTTCGTAGATAGATCATCCAAAAGCTCTTGATTTTGTAGAAGAGTTGCCAAGACCCGTTCTTTGCAAGAGGGTGAGAGATTTGAGGAATTTGTGAGGATAGATCGAAAGAGATTGTTCCTTTCATCCGTAGCTTTGAAGATTAGGAACGGGTTGGTGTCAATTTGAGGGTTTGAGCTTGAAGCCATGGGAGAAGAGCTTTGAATTTTCGGCTTTGGGCTATGGGGGAATCCGATCGGGTATGTTCTCGAAGAAGAAAGGGGAAAAGTGATGTTTTGTGCAAAAGTTGGACTTTTAATATGTATTGGGAAGCGTGAGAGTATATGGGATTTAATCCAACAAGATTTTGAGATCTTTGAGGATAAGAAGGTAGAAGATTTAGGGAAAAAGAATATTTCAAGGTTTAGGATTCTTGGAAAAATCTCGGCCAAGGGAAAAAAAAGATCCACTATTATATATCCCTGAAAAAAGAACACTAAAAGAAGAAAAAAAACATTAGTGATAAAAAAACATATTTAAAGAAATACCTGTTATATAAAGATCACCCAAACATTAACTCGTAAATCTGCAGATTCCCAGGACTGACGGCAACATTTCAAAACGAGATTTGTCCAAAGGTTTAGTGAAAAGATCTGCCAAATTTTTCTCCGTTGTAACATAATCCAATTCAATTTCCTTGTCTTCTACCAGTTCACGAATGAAGTGATGCCTTATATCGATGTGTTTCGTTCTTGAGTGCTATACCGGGTTTTTTGATATGTTGATGGCGCTGGTGTTGTCACAGTACAAAATCATAATATTCTGATTTAGCCCGTCGTCAGATAGCATTTGACGCATCTAGAGTAGCTGTGTACAAGCACTTCCTGCAACTATATACTCTGCTTCAGTTGTACTAAGAGAGATCGAATTCTGCTTTTTACTTAGCCAGGAGACCAAGTTTTTGCCAATAAAGAAACAACCACCTAATGTGCTTTTTCTATCGTCCGCATTTCCAGCCCCGTCGGCATCGCTAAAACCTACCAAACTCAGATTGGTGTCATTTGAAAACCATATACCGTAGTTTAGCGTACCTTTCACGTATTTTATAATACGTTTCACTGCTTTAACATGAGATTCTTTCGGATTAGCTTGATATCGCGCACATGTTCCTACACTGAACATAATATCTGGCCTGCTAGCTGTCAGATATAAAAGGCTTCCTATCATACTTCGATCGAGAGTAGAGTCAACTGAGACACCATGTTCATCTTTGAAAAGTTTCGTCGATGTAGAAATTGGGGTTCTAGCGTCTTTTGCTGATTCAAGTCCAAACTTTGTCAGAATGTTCTTAGCATATTTCTCTTGAGAAATAAATATGCCGTCATCAGTTTGCTTTATCTGAAGTCCTAGAAAGTAAGTCAGCTCCCCAATCATACTCATTTCAAACTCATGTTGCATGACTTTCACGAGCTCATCAGTTGCACCTGCTTTAGTAGATCCAAAGACAATATCGTCAACATATACTTGGGCAATAGTGAGATGTTTACCTGACTTTTGGATAAAGAGGGGTTTGTCTACTCCCCCTCGGTTGAAGCCGTGCTGAACCAGGTACTGCGTCAGCCTCTCATACCAGGCGGGGCCTGTTTGAGTCCATACAACGCCTTTTGTAGCTTGTAGACATAATCCGGATGATGAGGATCTTCAAATCCTTTCGGTTGAGCAACGTATATGTCTTCATTCAGATAGCCATTTAGAAATGTTGTCTTAACGTCCATCTGATATAGTTTAATCTTTAAAGCACATGCAATAGACAAGAGAAGACGTATTGAATCTAGTCGAGCAACAGGGGCAAAAGTTTCATCGTAGTCAATCCCCTCGATTTGTGAGTAGCCTTGAGCTACCAATCTCGCTTTGTTGCGTGCTATGTTGTCATCTGAGTCGGTTTTGTTCCGAAAGATCCACTTTGTACCTACAACATTCACATTATTAGGTTTAGGGACAAGTGACCATACCTCGTTTCTTTCAAACTGCGCTAGTTCTTCTTGCATTGCCTTAATCCAATGCTCATCAGTGAGAGCTTCTTTTACTGTCTTAGGCTCAATTTTCGATGTGTAACATGCATAGCCAGCGAGTTGAGAGTAATCCTTCCTAGGTGTTCTCCTGGTACGGATTCCAGCACTTGGATCTCCAATGACATTCTGAATAGGATGATTCTTTTGTGTACGAGTAGGTATGTCAACCTCATACTGATCAGCTTCAAGTTCATCTTCAGGCGTGTTTGAAGTTGATGGTTCTTGACTCGTACTAGGAGATTCTAAATTATGTGCTGTAGGAGAGTCTGAACTATTGGGTTCATCTTCCGGTGAAAATCCAGATGACTGAATTTCAACAACATCTTCGGGTTGATCATCTACCACCACATTTGTTGACTCCATTATGGTTTTTGTAACTTTGTTGTAGACCCGGTATGCTCTACTATTTGAGGAATATCCAAGAAATATTCCTTCGTCGCTTTTGGGTTCAAACTTCGCAGTTGGAGTTCTATCCTTCAAAATAAAGCACCGTGAGCCAAAACTGTGAAAATACTTTAGGTTCGGTTTCTTACCTTTCCATATTTCATATGGTGTTTGATTTGTGCCTGGTCTAAGATAAACTCTGTTGATGATATGGCAGGCCGTGTTAACTGCTTCAGCCCAGAACTTTTGAGGTAATGCCTTTGCGTTTAGAAGCACTCTAGCCATTTCTTGAATGGTGCGATTCTTCCTTTCTACGACTCCAAATGTTGAGGCGTCTTAGGGGCTGAGAATTCATGCGTGATACCGGAATTGTTGCAAAACTCGTCGAACAGATTATTGTCAAACTCAAGTCCATGATCGCTTCGTAACCGGATGATTGGCTCTTTTTTCATCTTCTGAAGCTTCAGACTTAAGGCTTTGAATGCTTCGAGAGTTTCAGACTTTTCCCTGAGAAAATTCACCCACGAAAAACGCAAATAATCGTCAACACAAACTAAAATATACCTTTTACCTCCGATGCTTTCAGTTTGTGTCGGTCCGATGAGATCCATATGAATCAACTCCAAGCAATGCTTTGTGTTAATTGCTTTTTGAGGAGAGTGAGACGACCTGGTTTGCTTTCTGGCTTTACATGCACCGCACACCCCTGCTGAATCAAATTTTACCTTGGGTAGACCGAGAACACCTTGAGTCTTCACGAGGTGATCCAAGGACTTATAGTTTAGATGACCCAACTTTTGATGCCACAATTCTGATTCATTTATGCTTGTCCTGCAACAAAGAGTATCATTAGTTAGAATATAGCAGTTGTCGGATGAACGCTTACCTTCCATAACACATTGTTGTTGATTGTTCAGCACGCTGCATAGATCTTTCGTGAAAGACACATTCCAGTTCTGATCACAAAGTTGGTTGATGCTTATGAGATTTGCGTGCAACCCATTTACCAGAAGCACACGTCTCAATTTTGGTAAACCTGCTACATTTAGCGTGCCAACTCCTTTGATTTTACCCTTTACTCCATCGCCAAAGGTAACTTCTCCTTGACTTTCCTTAACATCTGTTAGGTAGTTTGAGTTTCCTGTCATATGACGAGAACAGCCGCTGTCGAAGTACCATCTTCCTTCTCGTCCTGAACTTTTAGTGTGAAACGAAACGTGACAAACAAAGTCAGCTTTCTTGACCCAGATTTGTTTGGTAAAGGGAGCAATAAACTTGTTTGAGTATTTTGTAGCCCTTTGATCCTTGTAGAAATAGTAACATTCTGGTCTGGTGTGCCCGCGCATCCTACAATAATGGCAAACAGGATTATATCTCATGCGATGAAAATTTGGATACCATACATTACCATAGCAACGTCTAGATGTATTGGGTTTGGCAAAGACACGGTATGATCCAGATTCTGTCACACGACGTTGTGAAGCTGAGCTTGATTCAGGCGTGTCATACACTGGTTTAGACGCTGTCATATTGCCTTGTTGAGCTGGGTTTGCTTTTGGCGTGTTATGAACTGGTTCAGAACTTCTCACTAACACAGTATCTTTGTTCTTCCCACCGGAGAAACCAAGCCCAAATTTTGTAGATGTTTGTCTTCCTGAATCAAGTATTTCATCAAGGGTAGATGTGGTGTCCATCATCTTGATACGTCGTTTGAGCGTGTCCAGCTCCTGTTGTAG
Organism: Ipomoea batatas; assembly: GCA_002525835.2. Lineage (NCBI taxonomy): Eukaryota > Viridiplantae > Streptophyta > Magnoliopsida > Solanales > Convolvulaceae > Ipomoea > Ipomoea batatas. The sequence goes on along the minus strand of CM008337.1, from coordinate 20,391,252 downwards.
CTTTTCCTCACGTTCAAGACTAGCCTTCAGTAGGATATCTTTTTCAGAAGCTTGGTTTTTGTACACCATCTTAGCATCTTCTAATACAACAATTTTACTAGACAAAGAATGATGCACTTTAAATAAAGCCTCCCATCTGGAGTACAATTTTTTGTATTCTAATTCATAAGACACAGGAGGTAACTCTCGATCTTCAGCTGAATTATATTCTCCACTGTCTGAACCAGCGAGCTCTTCTGTGTCAGGGTCAACGTCAGCTATTGCAGTAAAGGCCACAAAATTTCCAGAAATTTCATCAGTGTCTGAATCAGCAGCTTCTGATTCAGGTTCATCATCGCTCCAGGTTAGGGCCGTCATGGACTTCTTTCTTCATAAGTATGTTGCACACTCGGCCTGAACATGTCCAAATCCTTCGCATTCATAGCATCGGTTGCCCTTGTTCACTTTGTCTTTAGATTTACCAGAACGTGAGCCAGATGATTTTGATGTTGATCCTCCAGAGTTTGACACACCTTTTGAGCTATTCGAGTTGATTCCTTTCTGATTTTGCACCCTATTATTTTGTGTGTAATTCTTTTGCTTAACCTGTTTCAAAATTTTAGAAAAATATTTAGATAACAAACCAATAGGATCATCAGAAAGCTCACCTGTATCAGGCAAGTCGAAGTCTTGTCCTTCAGCGTTGAAAGCAACGGTTTTGTCCTTCTTTGTATGATCGGTCAGAATCTCCATTTCGTAGGTCTTAAGACTTCCCATCAAAGCTGCAAGAGTTTTATCTTCCCAACCTGCGTTTTCCTGGATAGCGGTTACCTTCATTCGAAAACGCGATGGTAGAGACCGCAAGACTTTTTTGACAAATTTTTGTTGGGGAAATGGTTCGCCTAACATAGCAGCTCGATTTGCCAATTCTTAAACACGTTCGTTGAAGCTCGTAATATTTTCGTTTTCATTCATTCTTAGATCTTCAAAATCTGAATGAACCAGCTGTAACTTAGATTGTCTTACTGAGTCAGTACCTTCATAGGTAGTTTCCAATATTTCCCACGCTTCTTTTGCAGATTCACAGCCTGCAACTAAAGTAAATTGACTTTCATGCATTAGTGAGTAAATAGTATCTAAAGCTTTATGATTATAACCCGCAGAGGTCCTTTCAGCTGCATCCCATTCTATTTCTGGTTTAAGCACTTTGGGATCATTTTCTGTTGCACCCTCCTTTTTTGGGATGTTCCAAACCAGTTAGGACAGCTGTCCAGATGCAATCGCCTAAAGCTTTTAGATGCATTCTTGTCCGAGCTTTCCAGTACGGGTAGTTGTCACCTGCTAACTCGGGAGGAGTTTTCTGCCTATCCATCCTGACACACTCAACACACGGTGAGACAGAACAAAAGACAGCGTGAACCGAAAATAAAGCAACGAACATACAACCAAGAAAACACGAGATCGCCAGATTAGTAGACTAATAAATTAAGTCCCCGTGCTCTGATACCAATTAAAAAAACTTCGTGGATTTTGAATGCAATACTTTACGGGTTTAGAGATTATTTATCATTTTCATAGTTATTAGTCCAGATTAGATAAACTAAAAGACAAACAAGAAATAAAAATGCAAGTAAAGAAAGAGAACCCGGACACAGGAATTGATCACGCTGTTCGAAGCTATCACTCCTACGTCTGCGGGGCTACTCAGTTTTTGCCCAATCCACTAGATGCACCAAGGTTTACAAACGTTGGAATACAACCCAAACCTACAATGGTTCAAAACCAACATACAACCTTCAACATCTACTTTTGAATTGACAAAACTGCAAGCCAAAAATTCTTCAATTCTTCATCTTGACTCAGCATCAATGACAGCATCAGAGACAGCAGTAGAACGTCATTAAATCTTCAAATGATCTTCTTAATATTCACGTGTGCAAGCTCTCAACTTGTATTGTGTAGAAAGGTGAATATTAGAGCTTCAAGTGCCTTCCTTTATATAGTGTAGCATCCTTTAACAACCTTCACAATTTTAGATCTAAAAATCTCCTTGAATAAAAGAGAGCCACAACCCTTAAAATTCTGTTAGCCACACAATTTGAATTGGTGGACTAATTCCTTGCTGTGTGAGACAGCATCCGCTGGCACAGCTTCACTTTCAGCACTGGTGGACATACTGACTTACGGTCCAAAAAACTAATAAAACCTAGATATAGACTAAGAGTATTTTTGACAAATAATGTAGCCAATAACATAAGGACCGTGTATCATTTGTACACTTACAGTGGCAATCAACAACAAGGCATTGTGTTTGATATATTTGAGAGATTGTTTGATGCTATCAAGGTGTTGGAGAATGCTTTGGCGCGTGTTCCCACCGTGCCATTGCACGAGACTATGGTGGTGAACTTGTGTAGTATGTATAGATTGGCTTATGTTAATCATGTGTGATGGGATATGAGCCCCAGAGATTGGGAGAGTAGCGATGCCAGGCGAAATAGCGAGAAGGACAGGAGAAGACGTTAAGCCTAGAAGAGTTGTTAGGGAGCGGGTCGGTCAGAGAAGGCAGAGTACGGCCGAAGGCGGTATAGAGTAATGTATGTGGTCAAGCCAATCAAGAAGTATTGAAACCAATCAAGAAGGAGTCCGATTAGTTATGAAGTTAGTCGGATCCCATTAGTCATCCGCTTGGGTGAGATAGGTAGCCAATCTCTTGAGGAAGGCGATCTCTTGAGGAAGGCGGTCGGCTAGAAGAAGGAAGAGAGGAGTAGCCAGCCAAGCGGTAGCTGGAAAAGGTTGGAAGAGTGGACAACCCATCTAGTTCAAGGCCCATAGAAGCCGGGCGAGTGCGGCAACCAATCCCGTGAAACCAAGTGGATGGAGGAGCTAGGCAAACGGAGCCGAGTCAGGGAAGGAGCCGGGTAAGGGGTTGAATGGAAGAGGGAGTCGGATGAGCGTGATAAAAAATGAGATGCCCAAAGTGAATCGATGAGACATGTCATTAATGAGCAATTAAAGAGGAATTAGTGGTAATGATGAGAAGGATCGCTGAAGGAAGTGATGAGCCATCAATGATTAACTAACATTTATGGCTTTTATTATCCTTAATTACCTCATTTAATGTATTAATGATTGGTAGGGTGCAACGGTCACTCAGATTTGTATAAAAGGCATGTGAAGGCACTATAGAAGGGGTTAAGCATTTTGAATATACACGAGAGAATTTTAGTAAAGATTGTTATTTTCTGGCAACCCTTTGCATTTTTCTAGTAGTGTTGGCCTACTAGTAGATTGCCTTGGAAGTCTAGAAACCAACAATGTGGATATAAAGATGACACTTAATAACTGGATTGCTAGAGTTGCTCCAGATGATTTCGATTCAACGTGTACTCGAATATGAGGTATTCATTGTTTAATCTTAATGCAAACTCGAGATTAAAGTCAGCAAAAAAAATTCAAAATCATAATTACACTAGGACATAAGGGAGTCACCACTTAGAGCGCAATGGCCAGGTCTAAAATACCCCTCTCTGCGAGACAGTTGACCTTACATTGGGATATGGGAAGGACATCTAACCTTTACTGTCGAAGTGGACGTGCAAGCGTCGTGGTCTACATGCCGAGCAACCATGCCGCCCAGAATAATCACTTGGCATATAATAGGGTCAGGCAGGGGAGGACCCACAGTGTGGGCAGCTGGCGCCCTCCCCCACCCACTCACCCACCCATCCCTTTATATATATATATGTGTGTGTGTGTGTGTGTGTGTGTGTGTGTGTGTGTATGTACGTATGTATGTATATAGCATTAACTTATCTATAAAATATATATTTATGTACAAATTACTATATGTTTGAGTAGCTTAGTTGGTAGGAACTAGCAATACTCGTCCATAGCTTTATTTTTCTCTTTTATTTGACTTATTTATAAAAATATATATTTATGTACAAATTACAATATGTTTGAGTAGCTTAGTTGGTCGGAACTTGCAATACTTGTCCATAGCTTTATTTTTCTCTTTTATTTGACCTATTTAATCCCTTCACAAGACAAATTAAATATTTTCTACTTTTTATGAATCATTTAATTAACAAATTAAATGTTCTTTTAGCCTACTTTTTATGAATCATTTAATTAATATAGTATACAAGTTTATATCATACTCCATTGTATTCGAATTAATTTAGAAAAACTTAAAGTTGATGTAATTAAAAGAAAGAGTTTATTACCGAAATGGTCCCTTGACTATTGCGAAATTACCTATTTGGTCCTCGACAATTTTTTGTGCCCAATTAAGTCCCTCGACTTTGAAAATTTTAACCAATTTGGTCCTCCATTTATTTTGACGTTAAAATCAGGACCAAATTGGTAATTTTTCTATAGTCAAGGGACCAAATTAGTAATTTTTCTATAGTCAAGGAACCAAATTGGTAATTAATTTTTCACTGAAATGGTCCCTTGACTATAGTAAAATTACCAATTTGGTCCCTTGACTATAGCAAAATTACCAATTTGGTCCCCGATTTTAACGGAAAAATGAACGGAGGACCAAATTGGTTAAAATTTTCAAAGTCGAGGGACTTAATTGGGCACGAAAAATTGTTGAGGACCAAATTGGTAATTTCGCAATAGTCGAGGGACCATTTCGGTAATAAACTCTAAAAGAAATTAAAATTTAAAAGTATTTATGAATATAATGTTTTTTCTATTCAAATTATTTTATATAATTAATTGTGTTTCATATTTTGTCATAAATATTTTTATAAAATTTCAAAGTGTTTCAAACTTTCACATTTTTACCCCACTCAAGTATAATTTTTTGCTCCGCCCATAATTATCATGTAGTCTATAAAAAACATTCTATTGTAATTTATAATGTATTTTGTATTTGAGCCTTATTATAGGTGTTCGATATTTTGTCATTGACATTTCTAACGTCATTTAAACTTTGCCCCCACTCAGAAGATTTTATGGGTCATCCCTTAGGGTCAGGAGCCAATCTGTCACCCCTCACAACAAGGACGACTGATTAGATTTTTTCAAGCCTTTACATTGGAAAAGAGTGAGATTCCTGGCTACACAACCTAGGCAGGTTACACAGTAGTCGGTCACCCCTTGGACGTGAGGCGGTTGGCTAACTTTTGCTAGTTTTCTTTGAATCCTTGCAGGTTTGGGCATATGAAGCAAGATATACTAAAGGGACTGCCACATACTAAAAGTGGATTAGGATAGACAAAACTAATTGACCCGGACCATACCCACTTAGTGGGCGCATCTCACGAAGATGCTTTCTACATAATTGGTGTCTTGAATTTTGTAAGATGTTGAAATGCTAGGTGGTCGGTCAGAGGGCTCACATTCTATTTCTATTGTTTCCAAGTGCCACATATTAGAGCTCATAATGAAGGTACACACCTCGTGTGTTTTCTTTTAACTTAACTAGTTTTCGAGTTTTGTAGGATGATAAAGGTTTCTAATGGTCGGCCTACAACCCCAAGAGTCAACCTTGGGTCTCTGTGTCGTAGTTAAATTTCCTATAGAGGTGGTCGAAATTCTCGCCCTAGCTGAATACTGCGCTTATAGTTGCACTCTTTTTTCCCTTAGCTAAGTTTTTTCCCACTAAATTTTTGTTAGTCTAAGGTTTTTAATGAGGCAACCGGCGTAATCTGTGCCCACTATACCCAACCCGTACTTATGAGGCTCACCATGGACCACTCAGTTTAACAGCTGCTTCCGAAAGGATCGCCAACCGAATGGTGACGCCTATCCTAAAGATGTCTTGGCAAGAAGTAACTGATAGGAAGAATGACTTTTAGAAACGAAGAACTGGTTGGAGAATATTTTTGAGATACTTTCCTGAGACATCAACTTCGCGATATCTCAAGAAGTGGGGAACTAGATGATGGATGGTATATTGGGCTGATCGGACACACCAGTCAACCAAAAGGGCTTGAGTTACATGGACCGGCTTAAGAAAGTAACTAGATTAAGAAAACCCAAGGATACCCAGTATAGAGTAACTTAGGAGTTTAATAAAGATTGTGCTTAGTATTAATGTAGTAAGGATTGATCTTATTATTCATAATGAAACAAGGATATCCAATGTGAAGCAGTCTAGGATTTCTATTCCTTGTAGAGCTCCTAGCCCAAAATATGCATAAATAGACCTTCATACAAGGAGATAGGAAGCAATTTTGACTACTCAACAAGTTATTCTCAGTAATACAAAATATCTAGTCTCTTTAAATTCCCTATATATTTTCTCCTATACTCGTTATTTTAACCGTTGTGTTAGTCAGACATTGACTGTCCAAAAGTCATAAAACTAACATTTTAGGTTTCGCTGACCCAATAATAATAATAATAATAATAATAATTATTATTATTATTATTATTATTATTATTATTAAGAAAAATAGTCGAATATGCCCTTTAACTTTACACAAAAGCATAATTAAGTTCCTAAACTTTTGAAAATTAAAGTTCAATTAAACACTTCAACTTATTAAAATCAATCAAATGGGTCCAATTTTTCTGTAACTAACAAGTTATCGCATGACGTCGTTGACCATCACTAGCTTCTGTTGATCACCGTCGATTATGGTTGGCCATTGTAGTTGAACCGAAGACCGCGATGATTCCAGTCGTCTTCTTTGAACGTGGAAAAAGGCGACCACTGGTCGGTCACCCTCTTTAGCGGAGAAGGTGACCACTGATATCTCTGATTCTGAACCATTATTTACCCATTGTTTTAGTTATTTTAGGTGCATATTGTCTTTATCTTAATGGAATTGAGACTCGTTTGTGTGTTATATTGTTCTAAGGTTTAATTTGTCCACAACGAGCAGCAAATGAAGGATCTGGGGATATTTTGGATCAATTTTGAAAACAAAGGAATCCACCTAAGGATGGAAAGGAGCAGCGGAGCACAAAAGGAAACAAGAAGCAAAATTGGAAGGCACCTCACGGCCACCTTCACGGTCGTGAGGTAGCCCGTGAAACTTTTATAAAAATTCCAGATCCGCGACCCCCTCACGGCCACCTTCATGGTCGTGAGGTAGGACGGGAGGGTCTGTGCAGTTTGCTATTTAATCTACATTTTTTCTGTTATATGGGGATTCCGAACACCCTAGACTTGTTTTAGCTTATTTTTCCTCTTCTCTTTAGATTTCCTTAGCATAGTTTAGCCTAGTTTTACATACATCACTTTGATTTCAAGCTTGGATTCCGGATTTGAGTTGGATTTTGTTCTTCATTGTTAGTAAAGTTTTCTCTTCCCTTATTGCTTATCTTTTCAGATTTGTTGCAATGTTTATGGCTATTGATTATTGCTTTGCTTTGTTTTCCATTATGATGCGTGAATAGTTCACTTATGGGTTTGGATTAGGGTCCTATTGCTATTCTTGATGCTAGGTTTGTGATTATTGCATAAAGGGGATGAATTGTTAACCTAGGGCTTATGTTTGAATTAGATATTAAATTCTTCTTGTTATTGATTGATGGCCAGCAATTGTTAACTTGTTTTAGGGAGGATTTCATCTCAATGAGAGTTGGAAGAAAGACTCAAGCCTAACCAATATCAAACTCAATTTTCCTACTATGAAAATATGGGTAATTTGAGGGCTTATAATGCTTGTATGTTTTAAGGACATGATTGATGCATCACGAAAGTGGGGCAATCTTACCCAAATTCTTGTTTATTGATTGCGAAAGTAGCTTGAACATGAATTCTTGAGTGCATTGCTAATAATCCCTTGGATAATTGTTTACCCCTATTTCTGAGATTGTTAGAGCATCAATATTGCAATACCCCTAATCTGGACCCATTCTTTCATCATATAGTTTATTCCTCATTTAATTTGCATCTTTTATTTTCATTCATTAATCATAGTTTGCTTGGATTCTAGTGAATTCCAATATTTTAGTGCCTATAATTTTACATATCATACAAGTACGTGCCATAGTCCAAATCCTCAGCGAACGACATTCACACCCTCTTTTTACTATCAACATTTTACTCATCAACCACAGTGGTCACTTGGAGAAGGCGAGTGGTCACCTTCTCTATGCTATTCACCTTCTCCGATTTCGCAGGAGTTGGTTTAGGAGTTGCTCGAAATGTCGTTGGAGTTTACCAAAATGTTATTAGAGTATTGTTACAATCTTAGTGACCTGCTATTACATATCACAAAACAATATCATGTTGATGTACTTAATTGCACTTTTTAAAAGTTTTAAGACCTAATTGACTTTTTGAGTAAAATTTAAAGGTTTATTTTGACCTTTTTCCCTTATTATTGTTGTTGTCGTCGTCGTTGTGTGAATTGGCATTCAAGTCATCAAAACATATTGATGTAACGAGCAAATACTAATTTTGGTCCCACGAGTATTAGTAAAATAACAGTTATTGTCCACATGTTTATTCTTATAAATTTTCATCCATGATTATTATTTAAGTGCCAAAATTCATCACCCCGGTCACACATATGTTTAATACATGTTAAAATCTAAAGATTTTAAGGGTATTTTCGTCATATTCAACTAATAATCCCAATTTGAGCATAAATAAAGAGATTTAAGCCCCAAGATTGACCACAATTTGCTGTTATCCTCCTCATTCTACCTTGATTTGAGGAAGAGAACTGCGGATTGAGATCGATCTTAGAATCGCTTTATTCATGCATAAATTGGGGTCTTAATTTGAAAAAAGAAAAAGACAAAAATACCCATAATAATTTCATATTTCGGCATGTTTTAAACATATGGGTGACCATCGTGATGAATTTTAGCACTAAAACGATTGTCATGGATGGAAATTGGTAGGAATTAAACATATGGACCAAAACTGTCATTTTGCTAATACTTGTGAGACTAAATTTATTATTTGCTCTTACATAAAATGTAAAAATAGACAAAAACTTGTGTGAATGTCTCAATCCGTGAGACATGTCGGATATTTGATTAATGATATGAGGTTAAAGATCCGACCTATTAATAACAAATTTGACCCATTAATAAAAAAATGTAACCTATCTCACGGGGTGAGACCTATGTGACGGGCTTACACAAGTATTACGGGTAAAAATATCATATCAATGATATCCTCAAAAAGTATATCAATGATATCCTCAAAAAGTATGGCTAGAGCCCTCCGGAGGGAATTCAAGAACCCTTGAATTGAGGATTCAACCTTTTTAGGAGGAAGAATTAAAATCTTATTAGGACAAGTAAGATTTTTTTTTGGTAAATTTACAGGGTCTTTCTCTCCGTCCGTTCCGGGGTCCACTCACGTTCGCTCCGAGAGGAACAGGAGCTGGCCCAGGGGGAATCGTCACTTGTGGGAATTGAACCCGGGTTCTCCCAAAATTCCTCCCCACAAAGAGAGCTCACTTGCCACTTGAGCTACCCCACTGGGTTAAGGACAAGTAAGATGATTACATCATAATAGATTGTAAGTAAGACAGGATCAAGCCTGAACAATTTTCGCCTGTGGCAGAGAATTAAAATCTGAAGTGTTGAACCTCAAGAGTAATTTGAACAATGAACGTTCCCGCGTTCTCCTCCTCTCCGACCACAACGCTACAACCTCCAACGCCGCCGCAGCAGCGTACAGC
>CM008337.1:20350925-20372038 GCA_002525835.2 Ipomoea batatas | reverse complement strand
GAGCTGCTGGCCGGAGCTCACTATTGTTTCGCCGGCGCCCTTCCTTCATTATTGTTGCTGGGCATTAGCTTTAGCCGAAGAGATGTATGAGAGACCGGGAGGATAGAGCGATAGAAAGTGACGAGAAGGGGAGGTAGCAAAAGATCCTTGGCTGCTGATCCTGTGATCGAATACATACTAGATAGATTTAGTAGGCTAGGTTTCCTTATTTGGGTTGGGGGTCAATAAGAATAGTTGGGTCAAATAGACACTTGGGCTCACATAATTTGGACTCAAGACTAATCATAGCCTATAAATTAAGATACAAATTCATAATTATGGGCTATAGTATTTGAATTCTAAAATAATAACTTATAAGAATGGCTCATCTATAGCCCATTATGAAATAATTATATTTAAAATTATCTTAATAATTATTTAATAGGAAAATAACCCCTTATTATATTTAAAAGAGTAGTAGGGAAATTCGGGGTGTTACACTCTACCCCCCTTAAAAGGAGCTTCGTCCCCGAAGCTCGAAAGTCGTTTTGGGGACAGAGAGTTAAGACGAGTACGATAGTACATATAGAGAAAATACTATATAGTATACGCCCAGTTTTGAAAATTTTGACCCGACCAGGAAAAGAGGATGAAAGGTTTAAGGTTCAAGATTCAAGGACAACGTCGGTTAGGAATTGAATCAGGAGTTATCAAAGTCGCTACTTAGGAAATAAGGTTGTCATTCTACACAAGATATTTCCAAGAAGTAAACGAGAACAACGTTCGAGAGGATGGAAATGACTTCTTAATAAAAGGGGATGTCAAGTTCTTTAAAGAAAAGAGAAGAACTCAGCTTTGAAAGAAAATAAGGGCGAGGTTTGAAGAGGCCAAAAGTATTTCTCAATCAAGGGAATATCAAGTTCTTTCAACAAAAGAGAAGGAACGAAAAGAGCTTGGTTTCGAGAACAGACGGGGCGAGATTGAAAACGCAGGACGAGTTTCTCAACGGTAGGATATTCAGCTTACTCAAGGAAAGAAAGGAATCAGGTTCCAAGAGGAGTTAAGAACGAGCACTTAGAAAAGCAAAAACGATTTCTCAATGATAGGGTATTCAATTTCCCAAAGAAAAGAGAGAAGTTCAGTTTCAAACGAAGATGAGAACGAGATTTAGAACAGGTGGAAGGGGTGTCTCAACAAGAAGGCATTTAGAGTTTCAAGAAACAAGGGAGAATTTAGTTTCCAAGAAGAGATAGAAATAATGATTAAAACAAAGAGAAGGGATTTCTCTATGGAAGGATAATTGGGATTTCAAGGAACAAGGAGAAGAATTCGGCTTAAAGAAGGATAAGAAGTCTCTCAACTCTAAGCGATTACTACAGCTTGACGATTTGATCACGACACTCTGACTGATTGATGGATCTTGCCTTGCTTCCCACGCAATATGAATCTGAGACTCGGATAAGCTCCACATGCAGACTACGGTTCGCATAACCTTATCACTCCAAAAGAGGCTGAAGGCGATGAATCGCTGATGACTGGTTGGTGCAGAACGAGAGAATTCTGAGGAAGCTTTATGAAAAGATAGGTTCAATTAGAAAGGTATCGCCCGGTTTTGAAAGGAGATTCGCTTATGGTAATAGTGATCTTTAGAAACCGAGGTTACTTCCTTGTATTCTGAAACATCGAGGTCCTAAGCCAACGTGACGCGTGCACCTTCCTTAGCATTAAGAATTCTTGCTCTTTCGATCGTTCAAGATCTTTCGAGGAGTCCTTTAATCACTCGAGTGGTAGGCGCTGTTGTAGAATGGTTCAATCGAGTCTTGATATTCGGTTGATTTGGTCTTTACCAGCTTGCTTAGTTTGTCCCTTTATTTATTTCTTGCCTCCGAGGTTCCTTCCTTAAAGTGCTTGCACGAGACTCTTCATGGCCGGTCCGAAAGCTCCTACTGGGCGTGCTTTAACTCTTCCTTAACGCGTCAGCACCCGCTATTGTCGTCCCCTCATAGCCGGGGGTCTTTGAGTCTTCAGCCTTCAAGCTCCTATCGCTTTCTTCGTCTTGCAACGAACTTCAGCTGCACGAAACGTGTTCTTCAAGTCTTGAGGCTATCAACGAAGATCTTGCAGACGATGCTACACGCGCGAAGACGCCGATTCCCGGGGAATGTAGATTGTTGCCGTTGACTCCGAACCGTGAGTAGATTAATCTTCTTCAACGAGCCGCCAATCTTCTGATTGCTTAGACCCACACGGTGTTATCCATCGTTCCGCATCAACTAACTACTTATCCTAATCTAAAGCAGGCTCCTAGGCAACTCTAAAACGAAGCAACTTAACTAAAAGCGATTAAGACTTACTCGGAAGACGCGCCCGCAAGCTGCAAAACAACAAGATTAACAAGGCACCAAAAATATAAACAAACAAGGCGTGTCCTCACCGCGATTCCTAGAATTCACACATCCTAGGATTCTCAAACATCATAATTCCTACTGATCAAGTCCTAGAGTCTCAGATTTCAACCCTAGGATCTCTACTTAGACCTCAACACAGGCTCTGATACCAACTGGGACACCCCAACCTTTCACAAGCTGAGATAGATAAAACTTAACACAACAGCTGCCTATCTCAACCAAAAACATAACATAGCGGAAGCGAATTTAAAACCTAAGGGGCATCATGCCACATCTAGGTAAGAAAACACAGCCCAGATGCACAGGCTAACCAAAAGAAGATAACTGCATAGATAAAATCCTCAAGTCATGTCTCAAAACATCCAGTCATCTAAACCAGAGTATATGAAATCTCAAAATGGCACACAAGCCCGAAACACAAGTCTAAAAACATAATATCTAGTCTACGCATCCTCGGACAGGGTACACTATCACGCTCGCGCATAGACTTTAAGGCAAACCTGGAAAACACACAAAGAACCATTAGCAAAAGACTGCTAAGCAACCACCATTCACACCCGCAAGGAAGTATAGATATACATAAGCTTGTAAATAGGTTTACACACCCATATAGAATATAAACACCAACAAATTGTTCGTTAATTCAAAACGGATACTCAACAACAATAAACTGAACGAATCATAAACCAAGACTCATCCAAACGAAACCAATATTCAATAACGGGAGTATAAGGCAACGAATCCATAAACGAGATACCAACTGAACAACAACCATAAGGGGCCAACCAACCGTAACCAAGAACAACAAGATATCAACCGAATTACGAATCAATCGAATAATCCCAAGGAACTCACGAATACATAATACCAAGAAAAAACTCCCAACTCCAACCTCCAAACCACCATACCAACCATCATACCAAAACCCAACCACAGTCAGAAGTCAGAAGTCAGAAGTCAGATGCACAGGGGTAAAAACCCAATCACAGGGACCGAAGTCCAATCACAGGGGCAAAAGCCCAATCACAGGGACCGAAGTCCAATCACAGGGACCGAAGTCCAATCACAGGGACCGAAGTCCAATAGTCAATAGTAGCACAGTTAGTTCACCCATCAACCTCCAAAAGATACTCAATGATCCACAACTCCATACTCATACTCAACTCAGCCCAAGAACCATCACTCAGAGTGCTCATCTCAGATATGAACACCAACCAACTCCCAAATAATATAATCAAGGATTCAACCAACCAAATAATAGACTCATATAATGGACTAAGAGGTATGAATAATTACTCCAGAATCATGGTAACATATTCAATAGAATACTCCAACCAACTCCAGAACAAAGGAGGGAACAAACAACGGACCACTCACCTCCACCAACCACTACCGCCTTACTCTTACGGAGGACTCCAGTGGGCTACATTATGCCGCTAGAGTACACCGCAAGAGCAAACCCCACGCACCACTCCCAGACTCAGCTCAGAATACAAAGAAATGTTCCAGAATACACAAATCAGATCATACTACACCAAGATTTCATCTAACGAAGGCCAAATAACATGGAAATCCAAACCAACAAATGATCATATACATCAATAGGCAAAGGATCAAGACACAAGTCCATGAATCCATCAAACACAATCAATAATAGGCTAATAATCAAGGAATTTCAGGATTTCCAACACCAAATAATATCATATAGATTGAGAGTGTAAAAATAGATTTTGATGGACATAGTGGTTACCTTTGAAGCGTATTTAATCCAAAGCAACACCAACTTTACTCATAAGCTAGGTCCATAATCACAAACCTGAGAATTAACATAATTTAATCTTAAAGGTACGATTACTACCTAATACTAATAACCTAATGATTAACAAAGATCACTATCCTAAGCCTTGAACACTAACTACCGAATTGGTTAATTACAAAGATAAAAGGAGCTATTACCTCAGAGGGATTCGAACCCGCGCCCTCCAACCCTAACATAGGGACACCATACCACCACGCCATTTCGCGTCTTGTTGCCATGACGTGAGACCACCAAACCACTATTCTTCGCACGTTCTGCCGGCCTTCATAGACGGACGAGACTATGCCGCCACCGTGCTCCGTTACAGCCTTACGGAAGGGAAACCACCGCTAGTCCACACCGCTGCCTCGCACCGGCCAAGCTTCCCCCACGCCACTCTCCATTCCGAAAACAGAGCTCGCTGGGAGGTGAAGGATGGAAGCCACCATGTTGTTCGCTGCTGGTTCGGCCGGGAAAAGAGGACACCGCCGAGGCTGTCCGCTACCTTGCGACGTCGAGAAACCAGAAAAGCTTGCCGAGTCACGCCCTTGTCGCTGATCAAGAGTCACCGCCGTCCCCTTCAGCAGTTCGCTACAGCTCGTGCTCGCCCGTGTTCAACAGGGAAGGGTCGCCGCTTCGAGGGAGGGAAAGATCGCCATTGCCGCATGCTGCTACCGGCGATCTTCGTTGCTTGGAGGAGAGCTACTGCAGGAGCTTCATATATCGTTGCCACTGTAGCCGCTCGCTGGACTGCTACCTCTCGCCGTGCTTGCTGCCGCATGGCGCTGGGGAACGGGAGCTGCTGGCCGGAGCTCACTATTGTTTCGTCGGCGCCCTTCCTTCATTATTGTTGCTGGGCATTAGCTTTAGCCGAAGAGAGGTATGAGAGACGGGGAGGATAGAGCGATAGAAAGTGACGAGAAGGGGAGGTAGCAAAACATCCTTGGCTGCTGATCATGTGATCGAATACATACTAGATAGATTTAGTAGGCTAGGTTTCCTTATTTGGGTTGGGGGTCAATAAGAATAGTTGGGTCAAATAGACACTTGGGCTCACATAATTTGGACTCAAGACTAATCATAGCCTATAAATTAAGATACAAATTCATAATTATGGGCTATAGTATTTGAATTCTAAAATAATAACTTATAAGAATGGCTCATCTATAGCCCATTATGAAATAATTATATTTAAAATTATCTTAATAATTATTTAATAGGAAAATAACCCCTTATTATATTTAAAAGAGTAGTAGGGAAATTCGGGGTGTTACACAGGATCACTCTCCAAGACAAGTATATCATCCACATAAACCAAGAGGTATACATAAGCATAATCTTGAGAGAAATAAAATAGAGACACATCCATTTTTATGCTTGAAAACTAACAGAGAGCACAAATGAGTGCAAACGATTAAACATGCTCTAGGAGCCTGCTTTAAGCCATATACAGAGTGTTTAAGCAAGCAAACATGATTTGGATATTGAGCATCAATATCACTAGGAGGTTGCTTCATGTAGAGAGTTTCAGATGGATTACCGTTTAAAAAAGCATTATGAACATCAAGCTGTCTAATCACCCAACCAGAGGATATAGCTAATTAGAGAAAGAATATGACAGTAGTAGGTTTTATCACAGGGCTGAAGGTATCAAAGAAATCTTGATCAGGTACCTGATTGAAAGCTTTTGCTACTAACTGATACACATGAGTTTACACCATTATTTGCCCCACGATTTAGTAGTTTTGTTGCTTATTTCCTTTACCTTGAGACATTTAAGGCTCATTTGTGTGTTACATTTGATCAATCTTAGTTTATTCGCAAATGAGGAGCAAGGGAAGGATTTTCGATCATCTCGGACAAGTTTTTGAGACATAAGGAATCTACCCTGGGACGAAAAGGAGCAACGAAGCACGAAGGGAGTCAAAAGTGGGCCAGGAGGCCGCCTCACGGCCGTGATGGCGGCCGTGACCTCCACCGCGGACAGCAGTGGGCCGCGGCACATCACGGCCCCGATCCCGGCCGTGATGGTGGCCGTGACCCAGCTGCTGTCCAGTATTTATTCCTCGTTTTCTGTATTTTTGGGACATTCCGAGCCCTAGTTTAGTTTAGTGCAATTTTTCCCTTCTTTAGAGTTTTCCATAGCATAGCATAAAGCAGATTTGCATCATTGAATTCGGTTAAATGCTTGGAATCATTGTTTGGATTGGAATTGCTCTCAAGAATTGTTAGTAAAATTTTCCTTTTTATTCTTTAATTTTTCAGCTATGATTTCAATATTTAATTCTTGCTTTGTTTTGTTTTACTTCAATCATGCGTGAGTAATTTGCTTATGGGTTTGGATTAGGGTGTTATTGTTAATCTTGATGTTCAATGTGTGATTATTGCGTAAAGGGATTGAATATTTTACCTAGGGTTTATGTTGATTTGGGATTGCTTTCTACTTGTTATTGATTGATGGCCACAATTAATTGCCAGTCTAGGAGAGGGATTCATTACAACGAAAGTTGGATGGAGATCTCAAGCCTTACCAATTTCAACCTAATTTTCCTACTATGAGAATAGAGGTAATTTTGGGGGCTTACAATGCTTAGGTGTTTAAGGTTATGATTGATGCACCACGACAGTGGGGCAATTGTAGCCTAATTCTGTTTATTGATTACGAAAGTAGCTGAATTGAATTCTTATGTGCATTGCCCATAAATCACTAGCTTAATTATTCTTTCCCTAATTCTTAGATTGTTAGAACATCAAGATTACAATTCCCCTAATCTAACTCATTTCCTTATCATACAGTTAATTCCTTAGTCAATTTTTTTCTTTTAATTTCCATCATTCAGTTATCAGTTGCTTGGATTCTAGTTGATTCACATACTCTAGTGTCTAGTATTCTTAATTCATACAATTACATGCCATAACCCCAATCCTCAGCGGAACGGCAATTCACACCCATATTTTCACTCACCATTTCATTCATCACATTTTGGCGTCGTTGCCGGGGATTGGTTTATTTGATTTTAATTGTGTGGTTATTTTCCTACAAGCATTAGAGTTAGTGAATTTTAGGAGATCAAGTTTTTATTTTGCTCATTATTCCAAAAAAAAAACAAAAAAAAGTATTCTTTATTTGCACTAACCCATAACCAATTTCCCCCAAGAGTGTTTGTGGTTGTGTTTGACATTAGGTTTCCCTCGTATGTAAACTAGATCGAAAGGGAGCACGAGTCTTCGTCCCTACAATATAGATCTTCAGAGGAAGTTAAGGAAGGAGAAGAAGGTGTTACGTGACTGGCTTCGAGAGTTGCAGGACTTCAAAGTAAACATGGAGACCGGAGACAGTAGCAATACCGGGCAGCTAGCCCATGATAGTGTCAACATACAGCAACACCTGAGGCAGAGAGAGGTAGCTGGGGAAAACCATGGAGTTCGTGTCGACCCTCTAGTGCTTAATGTTCAGAATCAGGCACAGAACTTCATGGCCAATCCCAACCCGAATGTCTATGTTGGGGGAGGATTGGGAGTTCCTCCTGACAGGATGTAATTTAGTGGGAGTGAAGGTGAAGTGGTAAAACGAGGAATCAAGACTCCCCGAGTGTCGTGTCTCTCAAGGATGGCGAATGGGAACCGAATATGTGTGGCATTTAGGAAGTTAAAAGGTAAGAGTTACAAGAATCAAAGGGGAAGGTTTTGTTCATGGTTGGTTGGCTAAAGGTTTTAAAGGTAAAAAGGATGGAAAATACAAAAGGTAAAAGGAAAGGGGTGCATGCCAAAGGATTGATTATCGTAGGTAGCTTGGAATTGGGTTTCGGGATTGATCTAGGGAGTCACGGTCTTTGTATTGAGTGGCGTCACACTCAAACTCTCAATCCTCATTCGGTTGAAGCATTTTATCGAACACCTAGCCTACCACTCCTCTCGGGTCTCATCCTTTCGGATTAAGAGCGGAGATATAGATGAGTTGGGCTCGTGAGAGGCCGCTATCGCGCACACTCGCACTTCCACTCGGTTCACTAACTACCCCGACCGGAAATAGAAGCAAAGATTAAGCAACATCATCCATACATAACATCAATCATACTCCCACAACACCAAGATCATAATATCAAATTATAAGCATCAATCCATAGATCAACAAGGGCACACACACCCAACTACTCTACTCTACCATAATAAACATAAATAGAAGCAATATAAACAAAGCAATAAAGTAAAGATTCAAACTTTATATTAAAAGAAGAATGTTACCTAAAGGAAGCTTTAAATCTACATCATCATCTTCATCCTAATCTACTCTAATCTATGGAGGAGTATTGGAATTCCTCCCCAAAGGGGAAGAATTTGGAAAAGAAAATTAAGATCTAAAGATTGGGGTGCCTCCTCCTCCCCCAAAGGTCTGAAATAAGGAGCCTTATATAGGTGGAACAAAATAGGGGCAAGATAGACAATTTTCGCGCAGCAGAATTTAGGGCTGGTATAGGGGTTCTCGACGCGTCGAGCCCGGAAGAAATATTTTCTGCGATCTTCCACACGCGTGGTGGAGGTCGTGGGGGCTCTCTGGAATGTTTCCACGCCCCTCCACACGCGTGTGAGGCTTCGTGGGAGGCTCCTGCTTCATGGTTTCTCCATTTTCCGCTCCGTTTTGGCCTTAGGTCCTCCGTTGGGCTGTAAAATAACTTAAAAGCATCTTCCAAGCTCTTATTAGCGTTTTTGGTCACATTCGAGTCTTAACGCATGATATTCTTATGAAAGGGGTACTAAACCATATAATTATAGCCCTTAAATGACCCCTAAAATGAGCTATTCTTGGTGCTTATCAAAGTTTCCACACTTAAACCTTGATTGTCCTCAAGCAAGCATACTTTTCTAAACACTAATCGTATAAGCACCAAGGATAGTTCGTTCTCTCATTGTCAATTGATCAAGCGATGTGTAGGTGTTCGGAGTTGAGTGGGTGAAATCCCCTACACTATCTACCAAGACCACTAAACTCATGCCGACCAAATGTAAGAAATATGCTAAGGAAGTTAAGTCTCAGGAGATAGATATAACATAAAAAGTTTTGTTCACACCTTCAAGCATGCAAGTGACAATTGGGTTTCACCTTGTATTTTCTAGGGGCCTCCAGCCGATCCGACTAGTGGGAACGATGCTCACCCCTTAGCCAATTTCCAACCTAACACCAAAGCCCCTTTACGTTAATATAAGTGAGGGCAGGGACATGGACCGCTCATCGCCATGGCTTGGGCGATCACTCTATTTTCTCACCTCCTAGGATAACGTCATCGGGCTACCCGACTTCACATGGAGATCCATGCTTTTTCGAAGACAGTGCAATGGGTGCCCTAATCCTAGCGAGGCGGCTCACCTCCTCTTAATTTTCTCTTCTCCTAGGAACATTTTAAGTGGACAACCGACTCCAGATATAGCATTCGAAGACTATGGTTGAACACTTCCTAGCGAGAAGGCTTTCCTCAAATTTTATCTCTGGGAGTGGGCTTTTGCCTTTATTCACGTTTCACCATATCAACCCCTCATGCCTTTTTCTAGGGATTAGGGATTGTTTTCACTCAAAGCTCACTTAGGCTCTCCTTTTGCCCCATGTCCTGCTAAGATTAATTCAATTTCCGGTCGCAATTTTTATCTTTCTAAAACTCAAGGGACTTACACTCCTACTTCGAGAGATCCTTGACTGAGGTCCAAATAAAATACAAGGTGAAGGCATGCAAACACACATAAAAATTTTCAATTTTGGGTCAATTGTGCAAATTGGTGCAAAGTGTAACTTCCAAAGCATATTTAAGACATTTGTATTTGGCACAAGGTTAGGAGTCTTCCTAGATAGTATTGGCAATAACACGCCCTCTAGTTCCTATACCTTATCACTCAATTAATCAACTATTTCAAGAAGTATAAATCTTTTCCACACTTAAAAGTGAACATCGTCCTCGATGTTTCCATTAGGAATAGAGGAAAAAGGATTAGGGTCTTAAAAGATTGTGCATTAAGGCATCTTTCCACACTTAAAGAGTGTGCTATGGGCTTCAAATAATTATTCTAAAAATACTATACCCATTATAACAAAATCATGCGACTCATCCTTTGTGAACCAATGCAAATATGCTCATAAAATAGGAAGAAAAGTTAGAATGATATACCATACAATGCGTCTACAGCTTTGTCTTCAGCTTACTGGCCATCTATTTCTTTAAGAATGTCGGCTCATCATCTCCTCGCCTTTTGGTATTTGCTTAAAAGTTCTGATTATTGGCAAGGCCAGACTTGGGAGACTTAGAAAAATTGGATGAAAAGAAAATAATGCACAAGAATCTGTCCAGGACCTGTCCACGCGACTCACACGCGTGGTGGTCCTCGTGGAGCGGCTCTGGAAAGATTCCACTCCTGGCTCCACGCGTGTGAGCAGGCGTGGTCAGCAGTGCTGATCACCTTCTTCGTCTCCCGGCTTTTGCCTTCCATGTTTGATCCGGTTTAGCTCATTTGTCATGGCTTAACACCAAAATCACCTGCAATGTTAGCTCAAGCAAGGCTACTCTAAAAAGAAAAATTACTAATAAACGAAGGAAAAGAAAAAGTAAACAAGAAATAAAGTTCTAATCTAAGGATAACATTGGGACTGCCTCCCAAGTGCGCCATGGTTTAACGTCTCCTGGCCAGACGTTGTGTGCTCTATCCTTCGAAGCACACAGATTTTGGGGCCTTACCAAGCGTCCCGTGAACCTTTACTTCAAGGAATGTCCCAAGATGGGAAACATTCTTGAATTCCCACAAGAATAAAGGAAAAACAACATGCATGATTGAAAGAGTTCTAGCCTCAAACACCCTCCTTAACTCCTCTAGGATGGTGTTCATTTCTTCTTCCTCCTTATCTCTCCCTCCCCAAAAAATCTTTTCATTTGCTTTAAGCCATATCTCCTCACTCCCTTCCTCAATCTCGAGTGTGGTCAACTCTCTCCATTCAACTCTCTCCATAAGATCAAACATGAAAGTCCTATCATTTCCTACCATCTCTTCCTCACACTCCTTCTCTTCATCACCCCACTCTATTTGATTAGAAAATTCACTCCAATCCTCACACGAATAGAATGAAACATCATCCCATTCACTCACCAACTCACTTTCACCCAAGACAAAGGATTCATCTTCTAAAAAGTTAAAGCAGTCATACTCATGTTTAAACAAAAGAGAATCCTTATAGTCATAAGTCAATACATCAAAATTTTTCATGGAATCATTCTCCCGAAATTTAAAGCAATCATAATCACAAGTGATGGAAATATTAATGCAAGGGGAGTCATCCACACAAGTGTCAAGGGTGTTTTCAAAAAGAGCACAAGAATTTTCAAGAAAATTAGCATAAGAAAGATTAGGAATTTTACCACATGTTGGCTCTTCATCTTCCCACACTACTTCTATGTCCTCATCTTCACTCTCCATCTTTACCTCTTTTTGATCTTCCAATTCGAAAATTGGAACTTCTTCAAGCACCAGGGCATAACAATCCTCTACTCCTTCGAAACTCTCCTCTTCCTTAGCATTTTGCTCATTTTCGACCTCTTGTACAATCCTTGGATGGGCTTCCAAAGTGGGGATGTCATCTATGATGGTAGAGTTAGCTCGGGACTCATTCATTTTCATGAGCTCCTCCATCATAGATAGCATCTTCGTTTCAACCTCTTCTAGTGGAAGTCCTTCCTCCCGGAGGGTAGCGAGATAGTCTTTTAATTCGCTCTTGATCTCGGCTTTTAGTTTAGCCGTATCCTTCTTGGCCGTCCTCGTGAATTCTTCAATTTTCGCTTTTAGGATTTCAATTTCGTCTGAGGCCGGTGGGATATAGTAACAAGGATTGGTATGGGTGTCATATGGGAAAGAGGGTGGTGTTTCAAAGGAATAGGTAGGATCGTTTTCTAGATAAATTTGTGATGGAGGTGGGTAGTGGGTGTTTAGGTGGGAAGTAGGGAATGAATTTGACTCGGGAGTATAGCTTGGGTCGAGTTGTTTCATCATTTGTGCAAGCTTACTCTCTAAATTTTGGGATATTTCTTTGGAGCTTAACGAGTCAATTTCTTGAAAATTGGGTGATTGTGAAGGGTAATTTTCTTGGAAAGGTGGAGGTGGTGTTTCAAATGGGTATGGGTGATGGTTGGGTGTATGAAATGGATAGTGATATGGAGGTGGTAAGTGGTGGTGTGGAAATGGGTAAGGGTATGGAGGTAGGTAGTGGTATGTGGGTGGAGGGTAAGTATAGGTGGAATGGGGGTAATAGGGATATGGTTGGGGTGGAGTATTTGCATAAGATGGTCCTCCATGGTGTGGGTAACCATGGGGATTCATTTGAGCACACATTGGCAAGCTTTCAAATGATTTTCAACAAAAATTTCCTGCACAAAGCTTAGCCAACAACAACTATTTGCAACTAAAAGTAGTTGCAAGTGAGCACAAGATATACAATAACAAATAGCTCACTTCTCAAACAAGTAACAAAAATAAGAAAACAATATAAACAAAAAGAAAACAATTCAAGAACTCTTACAAATCTACTTCAAAAATGTCAACACAATTCAAGAACCGTTTGCCATCCCCGGCAGCGGCGCCATTTTGACAGGATGTAATTTAGTGGGAGTAAAGGTGAAGTGGTAAAACGAGGAATCAAGACTCCCCGAGTGTCGTGACTCTCAAGGATGGCGAATGGGAACCGAATATGTGTAGCATTTAGGAAGTTGAAAGGTAAGAGTTACAAGAATCAAAGGGGAAGGTTTTGTTCATGGTTGGTTGGGTAAAGGTTTTAAAGGTAAAAAGGATGGAAAATACAAAAGGTAAAAGGAAAGAGGTGCATGCCAAAGTTAAGCCAAAGGATTGATTATCGTAGGTAGCTTGGAATTTGGTTTCGGGATTGATCTAGGGAGTCACGGTCTTTGTATTGAGTGGCGTCACACTCAAACTCTCAATCCTTATTCGGTTGAGGCATTTTATCGAACACCTAGCCTACCACTCCTCTCGGGTCTCATCCTTTCGGATTAAGAGCGAAGATATAGATGAGTTGGGCTCGTGAGAGGCCGCTATCGCGCCCACTCTCACTTCCACTCGGTTCACTAACTACCCCGGTCGTAAATAGAAGCAAAGATTAAGCAACATCATCCATACATGACATCAATCATACTCCCACAACACCAAGATCATAATATCAAATTATAAGCATCAATCCATAGATCAACAAGGGCACACACACCCAACTACTCTACTCTACCATAATAAACATACATAGAAGCAATATAAACAAAGAAAGAAAGTAAAGATTCAAACTTTATATTAAAAGAAGAATGTTACCTAAAGGAAGCTTTAAATCTACATCATCATCTTCATCCTAATCTACTCTAATCTATGGAGGAGTATTGGAATTCCTCCCCAAAGGGGAAGAATTTGGAAAAGAAAACTAAGATCTAAAGATTGGGGTGCCTCCTCCTCCCCCAAAGGTCTGAAATAAGGAGCCTTATATAGGGGGAACAAAATAGGGGCAAGATAGACAATTTCCGCGCAGCAGAATTTAGGGCTGGTACAGGGGTTCTCGACGCGTCGAGCCCAGAAGAAATATTTTCCGCGATCTTCCACACGCGTGGTAGAGGTCGTGGGGGCTCTCTGGAATGTTTCCACGCCCCTCCACACGCGTGTGAGGCTTCGTGGGAGGCTCCTCCTTCATGGTTTCTCAATTTTCCGCTCCGTTTTGGCCTTAGGTCCTCCGTTGGGCTGTAAAATAGCTTAAAAGCATCTTCCAAGCTCTTGTTAGCGTTTTTGGTCACATTCGAGTCTTAACGCATGATATTCTTATGAAAGGGGTACTAAACCATACAATTATAGCCCTTAAATGACCCCTAAAATGAGCTATTCTTTGTGCTTATCACCTCCCATTCAGCAGCATCCTGCGTTTCTTCAGCATGGCCAACATGTTGGGATGCAGCATCTTCTCAAGCAGATGAATCCCAACCTGTTTCAGCAATTTGCTCAGCAGTTCCCACAGTCCAACCCCATGGCAGCTCATTTAGCTCCTGAGTTTAGCGAAGAAGATTGCATTGTTTATCCAGGAGTAGAGGCGAATAACTTTGAGCTGAAGACCTCTCTCATTCAGATGGTTCAGGCTAATCAGTTTGGAGGAGCTCGGGTTGAAGACCCGAAGGCCCATGTTGTGCACTTTGACCGAATCTGCCAGATCGTCAAAATGAATGGCATTCCAGTGGTGCCATCAAGCTGAGGTTGTGTCCCTTTTCCCTGAGAGATCAAGCATTGAGTTGGTTGAATTCCTTTCCAACCAACCATTTCATTACCTGGGAGCAGCTCTACAAAGCTTTCATGCAGGAGTACTGTCTTACTTCCAAGGCTGCCAAGTTAAAGAAATAGATTCAAAATTTCCAGCAATTTGGCAATGAAGATCTTCCTGAGGCTTGGAAGAGATTTAAGGAGTTGAGGAGGCAGTGTCCTAAGAATTTGATGACTTCAGGTGATTTTATTTCATCATTCTATGAGGGGTTGGCTAATCGGTCGAAGATTATTCTAGATACCTCATCCTTTGGGGGTATCTTTATTGATAGGGCCCGGAGGTTGGAGAGCAGTTAATTGAAAGGAACACCTCTAACAATATTTTCTGGTACACTGAGGGGGATGATCTACCCAAGAAAGAGAGGCCAGCTGGGATGTTTGAGGTTGAGGAGAAGATGGCAATGCAGGCTCAGTTGGATTCCATCCAGCACATGCTCAAGCAGATAGTACAGGCTCCTACTCAGAGTGTCCAGGCGGTTGCTCAACCTCCTCTAGTTCCATAGAACTCTTATGTTCCTAATCCCTATTCTGTGCCACAGGTTCCTCTTGTAGCTTGTTGTGCAGTTTGTGGTGGTAATCATGCTTTTCAGACATGTTATCTGTTAGGCTCCGGTAGCCAAGTCCCTCAGCCTAATGTGGAGCAAGTTGATCTCATTGGTTACTCTAGACCACAGGGTCAGGGGCAAGGTTATGGGAACTATCAGCAGCAAGGAAGAAATCAGTTTGTTCCCTCTTGGAACAATCAAGGCAATCAAGTGAGAAATCCACCACCAGACTTTCAAGGTAATCAAGGGAATAGGGGTGGAAATCAAGACTCTCAGTGGAGGACTAATCAGAATCAGAATCAAGGGCAGTTCCAGCAAGGAAATCAGAATTTTGGGAACAATCAAGGTCAAGGTTTCTCTAGACCATCTCAGGATGTTGATATGCAGACTCTCATGAACACCATGATGGCTCAGATGAGCAAGTTACAAGCAACCGTAGATTCTCAACAAGCTACCATAGGCTCTCAACAAGCACTGATAGAGAGTCTCAAGGCTCAGCAGCAAGGAGGTGGTAATTAGAATCCTAACCAAGCTTCATCTTCGAGTGGTAGACTGACAGCGAACACAGAGAATCCAAGGTACCAAGTGAATGCAGTCACCACTAGGAGCGGATTAACCTTGAAGGACCCTCCCTTTTCCTTCAAATGATCTAGTGCCTGAGAGAACTAATAAGAAAGATGAGGGCATTCAGGTTGAGGAAGCTCTTGATGAGAGTGGGGAGGAACCTATACTTCAGAGAGATAGTTCCAAGGGGAAGGCTCCTGTGCAGGATCAGAGTGCTCCTAGCAAGAAGCCTGAGAGGAACAAGAAGGCAGGTGACTCAGTTGTACCTTGCAACCTGTTACCATATCTACAGAGGCTGTGGAGATCAAAGGAGTCCGATAGAGAGAGCAAGTTCCATAAGATGTTAGATAAGCTGGAGATCTCCATGCCTTTTATTAAAGCAGTGACTCAGATTCCATCGTACAAGAAGTTTCTGAAGAATATCTTAGGCAATAAGAAAAAGCCCGAGAAGAGTGCAGTGGTGGATCTGAGCGAGGGAGCATTGACCTGTGCAGTTCTTTAACATAAATTACCTCCTAAACTGAAAGATCCAAGTAGTTTCGCCATTCCATGCATCATTGGTGGTTTTGTAGTTGGTGGTGCCCTGTGTGATCTGGGTGCCAATGTTAGCCTCATGTCATATTCTCTATGCAAGAAGCTCAACCTGGGCACACCAAAGCCTACTTCCATGACTCTACAGATGGCGGATCGTTCCATTAAGTGGCCAGTGGGGATTCTTGAGGATGTCCCGGTCATGATTGATCAGTATTTTATACCCCGGGATTTCGTTGTGCTGGATATAGAGGAGGATGCCAAGGTTCCTATTATACTTGGTAGGCCTTTTCTAGCTACTGCTGGTGCTCTTATTGATGTGAGGAGAGGAGAGCTCGTGATGGAAGTGGCTGAGAACAAGATCGAGTTCGACATATTCAAAATGGCGAAGCACCAGCCCTCGTATGTTGATGAATGTTACTTGATAGATGGGCTGGGAGAGTGCACTGACGGAAGTAGAAAGATTGAGTTAGGGGACTTGCATGTTTCCCCTATTGATCCTGAACCTCCTAAAAAGTCAAGTGTGCTGAAACAAAGGAAAAGGTTCTTTGGTCCTGACGGTTTCTACAAAAGATGGATGAGGGAGTTGTCTAAGTTTAAAAGGCCACCGGATCATTTGGTCTCTAATCCCACCTGATATACATGAGGTTGAGTCGAGCTGACGACAGTAAACTTAGCGCTTCATGGGAGGCACCCCATGTTATCCTTTACTTTTTACACTTTATTTTACTACATTTTTTCTTTTTATTTTAGTTCGAAGTAGAGTTAGGAGTTTTTCTTTGTTTACGGGGTGTCCCTTAGGTTATTTTTGGTGTGAGAGTTGCACTATTTACTTTTGAGAGAGTGGGGAATAGTTAGATTTGAAGTGGTTATGCTTTGAAAAGGCTTAGAAGTGTTTTGGGGAATATTTTGGACTAACTTGCTGGTGAAACCGAGCTTGGGCGTGAAACGAACAGAACTGCAAAAGGAGGGCTCGGGATCACGGCCAGGCTCACGGCCGGGGCCGTGACCCCTACCGTGACGCCTGGGTGTCGATTTCCACCAGAACAGAGCAACAGAAGGTTCTGGGTCACGGGTCACATCCCGGCCGTGACCCAGGCCGTGACACCGTTCGGCAATTCCAGTACGTACAGAGCAAACGAGGGCTCTGGGTCACAGGCCACATCCCGACCGTGACCCTGCCCGTGAGGAGTTCCAACAATTTCCAGTGTCTACAGGGCTATCCAGGGCTCTAGGTCACTGCCACCCTCCCGGCCGTGAACCTACCCGTGACATTTTCCCCAAATTCCAGTGCTGAACAGCAGTTTAGAGGCCTCTGGGTCACGGGTCACATCCCGGCTGTGACACCGAACCGCAAAAAAAATAAAAAATAAAAAAACTTGAACTCTGTTTTCATATTTCCTACTTTTTATTTGTTTTTGCTGCTTTCTAGTTTGTTTTTCCTTTTTGTTCTAGTTCGTGGGGCTTTGGTTGTCCATCAGGGACGATGTCTAGAGTAAGTGTAGGGGGGTTGCTATTTTTGATAAATCGGTGAAAAATGAAATTTTTGATTAACTTTGCTTGAAGGATTCAATGTGCAGCTTAGGTTAGTATGCTTTCCTTGTGTTGTGGCTGTGACCATTTTCCTTTCTGCTGGTTTGTGGTTTGTTTGGTGGTACTTGTGCAGCCTAGCTTGTCAGGGATGATTCAAGGTTGAGCTTGTGTTTTATTCAGTCTCTTGCCAATAATTGGGTTAACCTCTAACCTAAATGTTTCCCCTGTGTGTTATG
This sequence comes from Ipomoea batatas, assembly GCA_002525835.2. Taxonomy (NCBI): domain Eukaryota; kingdom Viridiplantae; phylum Streptophyta; class Magnoliopsida; order Solanales; family Convolvulaceae; genus Ipomoea; species Ipomoea batatas. Next base: position 20,354,118 of record CM008337.1, on the reverse strand, counting down.
CATTGCTAGTGAAGGCTTATGTGGGATTCCGGTGATACCTGTTCTGTCATAGCTTGTCTCAGTGCTCTCATAGTGAAGTCTAGAATTTGCATGCTTTGAAGTGATTTAGGCCATTGTTGTTAGCCCAAGCCTTTAAACCTACCCTGTGTTACAATTATTTTCCCTAGTTGTCCCCTTTGAGCCTTGTTTTTGTTTAATAAGTGCAAAGCACTTAAACCCATTCTTTGTTTTGTTTTTTTTCTTGATTAGCCCTATCATTTAACCCTTAACCCTTAGCCATATATTTTCCATTCACCCCTAGAGAGAATGTAACATTTGTTCTTTAATTTAGAGGAGATTTCCCTTTTTGAGCTTATTTTTGATAGAGCTATTCCTGTTATCTTTGTTCTAGTGTGGGGGTGTAGTGAAGGAATTGTTTGGTTGGTTTGAATTGAAGGAAAGAAAGTGTCTGTTGGTTGAAAGAAGAAAATTAAAAAGAAAAAAAAAAGTGAAAAATGATTGTTAGAGAAAAGTTGGAAAAGAAGTTTGAAAGTGAAGAAAAGGTTTGTGAAAGAAAAGAAAAAAAAAAGAAGAAGAGATGAATAAAAGTGCAATTCATATTGCTAGAATAAATGTGTCCAACACCCACTAGCTTAGAATACTCTTACATGTCAGTTGTGTTTTGCTCTCTTGTTCATATTTTCAATATCTCCTCTAGGTTTAGTTGTGAATAGGTGTGAAATTCTCTCTCTTTGTTTACTTTTCCATACCCCTTCTTTGTTTAGCCACTCACCCTTAGCCCCATTACAAGCCAAATAAAGACCTATTTGATCTTAACATGTAGTTTTAGAGTGATCTATGTGAGTATGAAGGACATGTCTATGGGAGTTCATCTTAAGCCAAGTCTTGCATAATCTCAACTGAGTACATGTGCATACAGGGTGCTAATCTACCTAATTTCGGGTGCCCGGTTATTGGTCTGAGAGGGGAACTCACTTGTGACTCTGAGATGATTCTTGAAGCAGGTTAGGTTGTACAAGTTGGTTGGTGGAATGATTGGTTGAGCAGGAAGGAAGTGTGATCAGTTGCAGTGCCTGGAGGGTGGATTATCCTGAGTAATTGCTTGAGGACAAGCAAAAGTTATAGTGTCGGGGAGTTGATACACATGAGTTTACACCGTTATTTGCCCCACAATTCAGTAGTTTTATTGCTTATTTCCTTTACCTTGATACATTTAAGGCTCGTTTGTGTGTTACATTTGATCAATCTTAGTTTATTCGCAAATGAGGAGCAAAGGAAGGATTTTCGATCATCTCGGACAAGTTTTTGAGACATAAGGAATCTACCCCGGGACGAAAAGGAGCAACGGAGCACGGAGGGAGTCAGAAGTGGGCCAGGAGGCCGTGACCTCCACCGCGGACAACAGTGGGCCGCGGCACATCACGGCTCCCATCCCAGCCGTGATGGTGGCCGTGACCCGGCTGCTGTCTAGTATTTATTCCGCGTTTTTTGTATTTTTGGGACATTCAGAGCCTTAGTTTAGTTTAGTGCAATTTTTCCCTTCTTTATAGTTTTCCATAGCATAGCATAGAGCAGATTTGCATTATTGAATTCGGTTACAAGCTTGGAATCATTGTTTGGATTGGAATTGCTCTCAAGAATTGTTAGTAAAGTTTTCCTTTTTATTCTTTAATTTTGCAGCTATGATTTCAGTATTTAATTCTTGCTTTGTTTTGTTTACTTCAATCATGCGTGAGTAATTCGCTTATGGGTTTGGATTAGGGTGTTATTGTTAACCTTGATGTTCAATTTGTGATTATTGCATAAAAGGATTGAATCTTTTACCTAGGGTTTATGTTGATTTGGGGATTGCTTTCTACTTGTTATTGATTGATGGCCACAATTAATTGCTAGTCTAGGAGAGAGATTCAATACAACGAAAGTTGGATGGAGACCTCGAGCCTTACCAATTTCAACCTAATTTTCCTACTATGAGAATAGGGGTAATTTTGGGGGCTTACAATGCTTAGGTGTTTAAGGTTATGATTGATGCACCACGACAGTGGGGCAATTGTAGCCTAATTCTGTTTATTGATTACGAAAGTAGCTGAATTAAATTCTTATGTGCATTGCCCATAAATCACTCGATTAATTATTCTTTCCCTAATTCTGAGATTGTTAGAACATCAAGATTACAATTCCCCTAATCTGACCCATTTCCTTATCATACAATTAATTCCTTAGTCAATTTATTTCTTTTAATTTCCATCGTTCAGTTATCAGTTGCTTGGATTCTAGTTGATTCACATACTCTAGTGTCTAGATTTTTAATTCATACAATTACGTGCCATAACCCCAATCCTCAGCGGAACGACAATTCACACCCATATTTTCACTCACCATTATATTCATCACTAACCTTGCTTTATGTCTTTCAATGGACCCATTTGCTTTTCGTTGGTACAAAAGACCCACTTGCACCCAATGATGTTCATATTTGCCTTGGAAGGTACAAGAAACCATGTCTAATTTTGTAGGAGAACATTAAATTCTTGATCCATGGCCTCATGCCATTCTGGATATTTAATTGCTTGAGTGTAACAGGTGGGGTCTGTAGGGCAAACCTGAACCGTTAATGTTGAGGAAGGAAGAGTCTGAGACTGACTTCGAGTCTACATCGCATGAGAGCGAGAGGTGGGATTGGACGAAGTTCCCCGTAGGCGGCCGCAGGGTCGCTGCGTTGGCTTAACGTCAAAGTCGACAGCAGCAACTTGCATAGCAGTTGCACGCTGCTAGTCCGCAGGCTGCCCCGCTGCTGTGTCAATGGCATCGGGTTGGCTTGGGTGTGGCGACTGCGTGTGTGTGGCAGTGGTGAAATCAGGAGGATACAAAATTGATTCTTCCCATGGTTCATTGTGAGAGATTTTGGGTGCATGCAAATTTTCCTTAGGGTCCGTTTGAAAAGCAGTAAAATGACTTTTGGAAAATATTTTCTGGAAAATGAGTAATTTTCTGGAAAATAGTTTCATTTCCAGTGTTTGGATATATACTGGAAAACTGTCTTTGTGTGTTTGGTTCATTTTCTAGAAAATGGATAGAATTGTATAATTAAACATTGTAACTATTTTATTTAAAATATAAAAAATTATAATAATATTATTTATTAAAAATATAATTAAAAAATAAAAAATTTGAAGAAAAAAAAAACGTAAAA
>CM008337.1:20307573-20320398 GCA_002525835.2 Ipomoea batatas | reverse complement strand
TGTGAGGGTGTTTAATTTGGTTTACCTCATGCTTCATTTTTGTTGTGTTGTTGGATGATAATAGGTGTGCTTGCTCTTGAGAGGTAGTTGCGGCTTAACACTTGAACTAGATTTTTTTTTTTTTGACGGTTTCACCCCTGATTGATTTTATTTTATTTTTTATTTTAAAGAAAAAGTATTGAGTATATATTTTTTGAAAAACAAACCAAAAGAACTTTATTAAAGCAAATATGTAATACAAGCACGACGCGAATAGACGAATACCAACTAGTAGGACCAAGTTGTGAATCGGTAGCTCTAGCTAAAGCATGAGCACACTCATTCACTGATCTAAGAACAAACTCAAAAGACACTGTTTGGAACAAACTCAAAAGACACTGTTTCAAAGTGTCGACCTAACTCTTTGCAATCACCAATAACACAATCAATGTATGACCAATCAGTCCCTGAACGTTTTAACAAGCAACAAATAGTCTGAAAATCCGAGTAGAGCTTGACTTTAGTATAACCTCTGTCTTTGACCCACGAGAGAGCCTCTTTCACTGCTACTGCTTCTGCTAAGTGTACATCGTTCATGCATCGAAGAACACCATTCCGAGCTGCCAAAAAGAGACCATTCAGATTCAAAATCATGCAACTATAATAGCACGCTCAGGGTTCAAGTAGACTGCCACATCCACAAAGATCTTTATTGCATCAGCATTCCCCACGTCGTCAACCTGCCACGCATGTGACGGAGTGTCAAACGCTAATGTTACATTCCCCAAACTCTGCCAAGCCTCAATGTTGAACCCCATGGTGTATTACCATTACTGTCATTCACAGTGGACAAAGCCCTATACGGCTATGCCCATTTTTCACAGAATATACACCTCTTATATCACTCCCTCTAGCACCATTTATCATCAAAATGAACACTTACAGGAATTTTAAGGATCAAACCAACATCAAGTGGTACAAACATAGTGTTCAACAGCTCCCTATTCCAATTGTGTGAGATAGGGTGGATAAGCTCACTTACTTTCATATCCTGATTAAGATAAGGGACTGGAGTCTGAATATATGGGTAGGTCTCATCTCGGAGCCAAGCCTGCCTCCAAACACACGTATCCCGACTATTACCAATCCTCCGGTAGGAACCCCTCCGCAGAACCTCTTGGCCGGCTAGTATTGATCTCCAACAGTAACTCAGGTTCGCACCAATTTTCGCATCAAGAAAGTCATTACGAGGTTAGTATCTCGCCTTATATAGTTTGTCAGCCAAGGATGTAGGATTAGTCATGAGTCTTCATCCTTGTTTAGCCAAGAGGGCCACATTAAACCGGCTTAGTACTTTGAAACCAAGGCCTCCTTTCAACTTCAGAGAGCACATCCTGTTCCAGACCATCCATCGTATGCCACCACCTCCACCACCACTAGTGTCCCACCTAAATTTGTTCATTACCCTTTCAATCCTCTCACAAAGCGTAACTGCTGGGAGGTAATAAATGCTCATGGAATATGTAGGTAAGGCTTCTGCAACACTTTTCAGAAGGACTTCCTTCCCCGCTCTTGAAAGAATCTTCTTATTCCAACCACTCAGCCGACCAATCAACTTGGATTCAATATAGGAAAACACTTCATGTTTGTTTCGTCCAATACCCATGGGCAGTCCCAAATAGCGCCCAATATTAGCAGTCTGGTTCACATTAAAAACTTCAGCCACAGTCGTACGCACAATGTCCGCGATATTCTAGCTAAATACGCAACTTGTTATAGTTGACAGTTTGGCCTGACATCCTTTCATAATCAACCAGACAACTCTTAATAGCTTCAGCCTCTTGAACCGTAGCTTTGAAAAACAACAAGTTGTCATCTGCAAAAAACAAGTGGGAGATGCCAGGTGCACCTCTAGCTACAACACAAGGAGAGATCACACGATTCCGGGCATAGTTGGAACGAGAGTCCTTCCGCACAAATGATAAATAGATAGAGAGAAAGAGGGTCACCTTGGCAAAGACCACAAGACGGCATAATAAGGTCAGAAAGCTCACCATTCACCCCTACTTTATATCTAACAGTAGTAATGCAATGCATGATCATACTAATCCAACGATGGTGAAAACCCATTCGGTGCATAATGGTCTCTAAAAAAGACCATTCCATCTTGTCATATGCTTTAGTCATATCTAGCTTCAGTGCACACCACCCATCATGCCCTTCTATCTTACGGTTCAAAAAGTGGATCACCTCAGAAGCAACTAACACATTGTCAGTAATCAACTGACCCAACAAAAATGCACTTTGAGATACAGAAATCACTTGTCAAGGACCACTTTCAACCTGTTTAATTGCCAACATCTTCGAAAGAATCTTGTATAGAACGTTGCATAATGCAATTGGCCTGAGGTCCCCCATAGTCAAAGGAGTCGGCCTTTTCTGGAACAAGAGTTATATATATAGGCATCATTGAAACCCGTAGGAGATAATACTCAAAATAGTCATTTGATTATGTTATAAATAATCAATTACCTATTCGATCACCCAAAATGATCTCTTGATTATGTAAAAATTGACTCAACTTGGTCTTTGGTGTAACTAACATATGACTAAAATAATATAATATGATGTCTAAACATCATACAGAAGTGTAAAGAGTTTCGAAACCATCCTGCAAGATTGAGTTGAGAGAAGCAACTTGAAACGAATAGTCACCCTCCTACATTAACATAGGAGGGAGATGAAGCAAAATAATATAATATGATGTCTAACATTTCATACAGAAGTAAAATCGAGCTACGAACTCTTTGACCAAACTTTCCATAACCCAGGACAGTGGATTGAATGCATGTGTTCGAGAACCCTCCTCAAATGATTCAGGAAACACTTACTAATGACATGATGAATATTCCAAACGCAGGAAGGGTAGTACTGAATGAGAACTAGCACGACTAGCCTTCTTGGGGCGTCCCCTCTCTCATTTTTTTTTTTTCCAAAAAAAAAAAAAAAAGAAGGTTCCCTAGGCTTAGTTACTTGGATGTTGATTTAATATTAGGGTTTCCATGAAGGACATATATACAATAATAATAAATTGGCTCCTTGTTTGACTAATTAATTAAGTATTAGCAGGAGTTTTGGATCATGTTCCTAACAATGGAAGACACCGCCGGCACTTTCCATAGTATCTCCAATTCAATTCAAACACACTATTATTTTATTTTAAACTAACTTTATTATTAAAAAAAATGATTATTGCACTCTTCATAATACATTTTGATTGACATGCGTGGTTCTAATTAATAAATATTTATTCATATTTCTCATTTAAAATTGGATCACTTTAAGCGAGATATTCCATTTACTTGCATTGTACAATTATACATGCATGCATGTACCATCAACTTTGTTCTGATTTCTGAATGTTAATCACGTACCATGCATGTTTTTCAATTTGTTAGTGTCCGGTTTGGTTAAAATCGAACTATATTCATCCCTACATATAAGAAATAATTTGTTAGAGAAGAAAAATAAATTAAAATTATTTTAAGAGTAAAAATGTCTATTTAACATCAAAGAAGAAAAATCTGTCACTTTAAAAATAATTGAGGAGGCAAATCAGGCCCTGTCCTATCATTTTATAGGCCTGGGGTGGGACAAAAAAATAGGCCCCTAGTTAATATATATTTCATACTTAAAATTTAAATTAAGAGTGTGTTTGGTTCTTACATGGGAATCGGAATGAAAATTAAATACTTGGTAATGGTAATGAGTTTTGGTGAAAGTATTTTGCATGTTTAGTAATAGGATATATGGAATTTGAATGATTATCAATATTAATGTTTGGTTGTGTACGACCCTATAATGGGAATAAATATTTAAAAATACAAAAAAAAAAAAAAATCAAGGCAATTGATTCGAATATGATGACATACAAAGCATCAATATGAAAAAAAAAATCAAAACAAAAATCTAAAACTACTAATCCAAACTTAAAAATTAGATTGCCAATAAGGTAGAATGATGCCCCTTTTTAATTAGGAAATGTAATTTTTAATTGAAGGTGTAATCAAAACTTTTATAGTTGTGTTTTTAAAAAGTTGTCAACCAAACACTAACTACGATTTTGATCACATTCCTAATGTCTAATCCCATGAATCAAACACACCCTAAATAAGAAAACATATACTAATATCATCAATAACTTTAAATAATATTAACAAGTTTTTAAGAATTTTATATACACAATAATAATCATGAAAACAATTCTAGGTGTTTTCCTAAATGTAAAATAATAAATAATCGTATAAGTGCCTTCATAAATAAATAATTATAGTTTATAAAAATGATTAAATAATTTAAAATCGAGTAAACTTATAAACAATAACATTGTTATCATAATAAATAATAAATTAAAATATTTCAAAACGTGATAAAAATATTTATAAAAAAATATGTAATATAATTATTTAGATAATATAATTCAAATAGAAAGCATATTATAAATTACACATCTTCTAGAAAATAAGCAAAAAAAAAAAAAGTAAAAGTTGAGGAATTTCTGTAATTTTTTTTTAAAAAATACATTAGGAAATAAGCAAAAAGTAAGTGCTTAGGTATTCCAGATTTTTTTTTTTTTTTAAAAGTTGAGGAGGTGTTTAGGTTAGGTATTCCCTTTAACAACTAGGAGAGTTGAAATTTAAATATATTACCAACCAAGCTAATTAACAATTTGTTGAAATATACGCATATTGTTTACTTATACTTTTATATATATATATATATATATATTGGGTGTAGGATGGGCCCCCCTCCACGCATGGGCCCTGGGCAAGGGCCGGGCCTGAGGCAAATGTAAGTACATGAATAACTCATGGAGAAGTTATAAGCCTATAATTCAGGGGAAAATGTGTCATTTTCCTATGGAAAAAGGGTCAAATCAGCCCCCTAAGTGAACCGGATAGTGCAATTAACCCCCCCTAAGTAAAATAAGCTTCATGGACGTCCCTTAAACCAGTGAAAAGAAGCAATTAAGTCCATATGCTACCTATATAGCCGGTTAATGCTTATGTGTCGCCAACATGGATTAAATTTGACACTATTTATCCTAAGTGGAATTTTTTTATTAATAAAAAAAATACACTAAGCCCTAATCTGTGTTCCCTGTTCTTCTCACTTACGATCACCTACGATCCCTTCTCACTTACGATTACAAAAACAATCGCACTAAGCCCTAATTATGCTCTCGCCGTCTCTACTCACAATCGATCAGAAGATGCCATAGCCACAATCGAATTAATCCCATAGTCAATCGAATTCATCTCGTAGTCGCTCTCTAAATTCAATTGATCAGTACAAGAACGACTTCACTTTCGTGCACATAGGTAAGAATTATTTGGAGCTCGATTTTATAATGTTGAGTTTATTGCTGGAATTGTAGTAGTAGAATGATGAATATTAGAAACCTTACCTGGAATGGTAGCAGTAGAAGACTTAGGGATACTTTATTGTGTTTTGATAGTTGTTTTTAATGTGTACAAAAGTCATATGCATCACAATGCAAGTTACACAATTAGGCATTACAAGTTGCACAAAGTAGTTCACACATGAAAACCGATTTTAATTTGATCATGATTCTCTCTTTCTCAACATTTATAAAAACAACTCACATCTTTTCTCTTTATTTTATTGCAAACTCAAATCTCAATCATTTTTTTGAAATGTAAAAAAAAGCCCCTCAATCATTAATATACCCAAATGAATGAATTAAATACGTTCTTACTTTTGCATCATTGCACATCATGTACTATAGAATTTGTTGGTTTTTAAAGAGAAAAATGATTAAACCCTCTGACTAACTTTTCCAATAAATAAAATAAAAAAAGAGATCCTATTAGTACAATACAGATCCCACAAATTTAATGAACAATGCATATATAGAAAGACAATGTACTAGCTCACTTTTATTAACCATTATGATGTTAAGAGTCGAGACTTTGATTGGCATTCTAGATGACTGCTTTGATGGAGATGATAGTCTCCGGTAAAATTCAAGTCTTAGTTTATGCATGCAAATTAGTTACTAGTTACTATGCAACCCTTTAGTTCTTAATGGCTTGTAGTTCTTAGAGTATGGGATTTGCTTTTATTTGAAAGGAATTGAGTAATAATGCTATTTCGAACTACACTGGCATTAATGGATTTATATGGTAATATTTCAGTTCTGGCATATGGTAATATTTCAGTTCATAAGCATCAATTGATTTTCAAAGTGCCATGTTAATATGTTTCTTTATTCTGAAATATCAGTGAGGAAATGACATCTAAGAAAGTTGATGACAACAAAATTAAAAAACAAGGGCTTACACTATGATTAGTGTATTGCATCTTTAGAAATCTAAAATATATCTCACAGAAAGGGAAGCACTTAGAAATATATGTAAAAGCAGTCTGTCTAGCATTGTTGTAAAACTTTGCCTTGGCAGAAATGAAATAGGTTGAAGTTGTCACTTTAGATTGTTTTATTTTTGTAATTCTTCTATTACTTTCTATGTGATAACTAAGCATAGCATAGTACTTCTAGGCCTTGGCTCTCTCAAATTCTCAATCTATTTACTCTACCTTTTTCTTTTGCAGTGCCAAAGCAATGCAGTTTATAAACTATAATCATGTGGTATGATGCTTGTGAGTTGTGACTGAATAGCCACTTTTGATGCTTGTTGGTGAATTGGATTAAATGTTTGGTTTGGTGTTGTTTATTTTGATTTGTATAATAAACTTGTTATGAAACTACTATTGGGTTACAACTTACAAATGCTATTTGCAAATGGATAATTTGTATTTCAAATGAAATTTACAGAGCATTAATTTTTTTTTTATTTTTCCTTAATATATTTCCGACCACCAAAAGTGGTCGGAAACTGCCCCCATAAGTAGGCCATAACTATTACCCTGAGAATTTCCGATCACAGGTGGACGGAATTTGCGGTCGGACACTTCCGGCAACCAACTTTCCCGTCCGACGAAAGTTTCCAACGGTGTGATTATTGTGGTCGGTATTTCCGACCACTGCATGGAGTGGTCGGAATTACCGACGAGCAGTTATCCGGATCCTCAAAGTGGTCGGAGATGTGGTCGGAACAGTGGTTTCCGACCGTTTTTTGGAGATTTCCGACCACTGTCCTGTGGTCGGAAAATCGCAGATTTCCAGCCGTGTCTGAAATGAATTGAAGTGTCTACACCAAGTTTTTGTTCTTTTTTGCTCATAGCAACACCACTCAACAAATAATTGAAGTCACCCACAGCAGCACACTTATTTGTCCCCTATTTTCAAGCACCTATTCTTAGAGCATCCTTACTAGTAGAGGTTTTTTTTTTTTTTTTTTTTTTAATATTTTAAATTTTGATTTTTGAGGAGTTTTTGTAAGTGTGATTAGGAAAGAAAAAATGGGAGGAGAGGAAAAAAAATAAAACAAATCTGATTTTAAAAAAAAAGAGGTGTCAGCTCACATGAGGCGCAGTGTTTTATGCCAAGTGGGCCCCACCCCAGCCTGTCAAAATCCCAAATTTGCAGGAGAAAAAATCCATACCCCCCAATCACTACTACAGAAAACACCTTTAACGTCGGTTTTTTTAGCACTTTTAACGTCGGTTAAAAATCGACGTTGATCTGGCAGACGTTGTATATAAATGATACGACGTCGGTTGTGTATTTTTTATTTTTTAAAATAAATAAACGACGTCGGTTATTAAGGAAAACCGACGTCGTTTATTTATTTATTTTTTTTAAAAAAAAAAGGATACGACGTCGGTTTTCTGTCATATCCTATATTAAAAAAAATTAAAATAAACGACGTCGGTTTTTAAGCAAAAACCAACGTCGTTTATAATTTTTTTAAAAAAAAAATTACATATGGCGGCGATATAACTGACGCCGTAAGTGTTTTTTTTTTAGCAATTATCTTAGCAAACTCAATGAGGGGTTTAATAATGTTAGGATCTCAAAACTTAAGCACAAAAACTAGTTGTAGGGAAAACAAACTAATAAAGTACTGACTTGAATAAAAGAAGCAAGCAAAAGGAAATTTACAAATGAAGATCAATAATAACCTGTAGAACTAGCACATATCTCTAGAAATAAAATATAATTAGTAAGGTATTCAAGAAATTAGTAAACCATTACATGAATAATAACAGTAAAATCCATGAAATTAGACCCAAGAAATTCACTGGCAATGATAGTGAGGTATTGAAGGTCATGAAATCAATCAATTTACAAAAGAAATTCTGGCATGCAAAGGACTTCAGCCAAATAATAAGCTAATCTAAATACATCCATTTTCCAATGAACAATACCGTAGAATTAATCATATTGAATGCACGACCTAATTATCAGAATAAGTCTTGGTAAAGTATTCAATGTTTCAGATCATCTAAAAGTCAAGAAGATGAAATATGCATCCAGAACATGCAAAGGACTTCAGCAAATAATGAACCTTATTTTCAAAATCTAAGCAAATAATGTAACTCCATTGCAAAGCAAACGTAGACACAAGTTAAAAAAATAAGGTAAAGAAAAATGCATAACTGAACAACAATTAAGGACAGAATTGAAAAAAATCATATATAATCGAAGATTTTTTACCTTCCGAGAATACCGTGGACCATGACAACAAGATGATCCAAGGACGAAGCACCGGACTCTTTACAGCTATAGATATCCTGGCCGCCGTTCACCGATTCCGATGAGCACGCGGAGTGGTGCGACGACGCGGTGGCAGTGGCAGGCGGTGGCTGCAGCTGCTCCGTGCGGTGGTGGTGGGGCGACTTCGCTTTTGCGTGAAAAGAAGAAGACTGTTTATTATTACAGATCTACTATGCCTGCCTACGTTTTATTAATTAACGCTGGGTGTATTGTTTATTAAAACCCTATGGCGTCGGTTGTTGATAAAACCGACGCCGTAGGGTTTTTATTTTATTTTATTTTATTTTTTAAAAAATAGGAGTAGGCAACGTAATGGTATTTAAAACATAATAATAAATATACGACGTCGGTTCGCTTATGAACCGACGTCGTATTTTGATATATTTCATTTTCATTTTTTTAATTATACCATACGGCGTCGGTTTCTAAGAAGAACCGACGCCTATGATACAATTAAAAAAATATATATTAAATACGACGTCGGTTCCTAAGCGAACCGACGTCGTATAGTATTTATTTATTTTTAATTTTTTTAAAATTATATACGACGTCGGTTTTTAAGTCATATGTTTTTCGTAATTTTTTTAAAATAGTTTAACGTCGTTTTTTTAGTAAAACCGACGTCGTATCCCTTTTTTAAAAAATTATAAATATAATTAATTTTTTGACGTCGATTTTTCAAAAAACCGACGTTATTAGGCGACGTTAAATGTGTTTTCTATAGTAGTGAATTCACATTAAACCCCATCCATTGAATTTTACTATTCTAAAAACTCTCCAAAATCTACAATTGGGGAAGGCCTAAGGACGCTGATGTGTAGCAAAAATGAGTGATGGTGAGTGTACGGGTGTGAAATGTCGTTCCGCTGAGGATTGTGGGTTATGACACGCAATATGCAATCACAAAACTAGGCACTAGTACAAGAAAATCAACAAGAAGCTAAGCAACTGACAACAAGGTAGAACAAACACATATAAACAACAGATAAATACAAAATAAAGAAATAGGACTCAAGTTAGGGGTATTACTCTATTGAAGCTTTAACACTTAAGTTGGGGGAAGTACATTTTACCTAGGGTCATGAGGCAAACACAAATAAATCCTAGTCAAAACAAGGATTAGAACAAGGATTGCCTCACTTCCGTGGTGTATCAACCCAAGTTCTTGAAGAACAGAGGCTATTTAAGCCCCAATCTACCCTTATTTCCATAGAAGGGAAATTGGGTTTGAGATTGGGAAGACTCAAGTTTTCCATCCAATTCCTATTGAGATGAAAGACTTTCCAAATACAAACAACAATTGCTATGTATCAACTATTACAAGATAGATTAAAGACTCAACTCAAACTCAAGAACCCTAGGTGAGGTTCTTCCCCTTTTCACAATAATCACAACTTAAGCATCAAAATAGATAATACAACCCTAAATCAAGCCCATAAACTAACTATTCATGATTAAATATCATAAAGAACACAAAAGCACAAGTAATAAACTAACATAAATCTTGCAAAAGAAAAGAGATAAGGGAAAGAAAGCTTCTCTATTGAAATGGGTGGTAGAATCTTGAAATCCAAACTTCAAATCCAAGATTACAAGCTCCAAAAGTGTTAAAAAAACATAGATCTAAGCCTAATCTAACCTAAAAATATGAAAGGAAGTGAATGAAAGTGTCTAGGGTACGGTTCAACCATGAGTCAAAACCAAGTTAAAAGTGCTCAAATTAAAACAAGCTTAAATAGTGAGTAGATCATGCGTCACACGGCCAGGTACAAGGCCGTGTGGGTGGCCATGTACCAAACCTTTGGAACATCATTTTTCTACTGTAATTCAGCCAAAATTTCACGGCCACACACACGGCCATGTGTGTGGTCATGTGCCTCCTCTCCAGAAACTGCATATATTTCCGAACTTTGTGTAGGTGCTTTGACTTCTAGGCTGTTTTTCACCATTTCCCATTCAGAATTACGAAATTTGTATCTCAGGAAAAGTTTTAGCCCTTGAATTCTTATTTCCAATGGTTCAAAAATAACTTAATTTGAACATTCCTAGGCTGAGATATGGTCCAATAACCGAGCAGTGGTCGAAATGAGCAAAAATTACAATGTCTTGATCTTTTGCTCTTCTTTTATTTTGGTTTGCCTAAATGACAAAGAACATTGAAAATACCAATTTTAGACTTCCTTAAGAGTGTTGCATCCATCTACATAGCTTCATATTTGGCTTCCACTTGACTCATGAAATGCTCATCTTTGCTTCAATGTTTTTCAACTCATACTCCTTTCAAAATTACACAAATGAGCACTAATTCTCATGAAATTTGGAATGATCTATAAGCAAAATGACTTAGTGAAAGGGGGGAAAATATAGACAAATGATGACTTATCAGACGCTCTTAGGAAAAAAAAAATAGAGAAGCAAAGTTCCACCAAAATTATATTTTGAGTATTTTTTGAATAATATATTTTGAGTTAATACCCATAACGGTCATCAATTATATATAGTGATTTTTCTCAATTTCGTCCTAAATGATTTTGGTGACCTAATGTAGTTTCAGAATTTTGTATTTTTGCTCAATGTAGTCCTCCATTTGTTAATCCGTCAAATTGGTGTTGAATAGAGGGGCAATTAAGTAATTTCAATTTTAGCCTTTCTTTTAATTTATTTATAGTGATTAAATAAATCACCCATCTTTTATGAATTGTCCTAGTAATTTCAATAGAACTCTTTTACGAATTACGAATTGTCCGATTAATTTCAATATTTACGGATTACTGAGACAATTTATAAAAGAGAGGTGATTTATTTAATCATTATAAATAAATTAAAAGAGATGCCAATATTAAAATTACAAAATTGTCTCTTTAGTATTTAACATCAATTTGACGGAATAACAAGCGGAAGACTACATTGAACAAAAATGCAAAAGTCTAAGACCATATTACGTTACCAAATTCGTTTAAGATGAAATTGAGGAAAATCACTATACTCGAGCACCATTGTAAGTATTAACTCATTATATTTTAGATAACATTCTACTTTACCAATTCGCCCGAATATTAAATTATGCCTTGGCGTACATAATTTAGGAACTATGCACTATGTAATGTGTAGAGTACATACTATGAAAATGGCTAGACAAAGTTGATTTTATTAATAGCAAGTCTTAGTACGTACCTTGTATAGTTACAAGCAATTGAGGATGGAACTTGGAAGACTCTTCTAAAGTCAGAAAGTATACTAAAGTTGTTTTATAAAAAGTCTCTCTCGCCTTCAAAAAAAATAAAAAGTCTCTCTCAAGACGTTAGTGCCTAGCTTTTATAATGCTCGAAGCTAGATTTCTCTACAATTACATGCATAGAGTTAATTGGTTTGTTTGTTTGTTTGTTTGTTTGTTTGCTTTTTTTTTTTTTTTTGTTTTTTTTTAATTTTAACAATTATGCATTCATTCATAGTTATGGTTGTGCCAATATTGGCTTCGATCATAATATACTTTTGCTTTACACTGCCACATTACTGGACTTCCCTTGGGGACCGGGGTATATATGTACCATATATTCATACTTCTTTGGGTTATTTATATATTTACCTTTATCCGGAAAAAATAAAAATAAAAATAAAAATAAAAATAAAATAAGAAGCAGAAAGGGAGCATGAAATCTCACCAACAAGACTTATGTGATGCCCGGCCACCTACTCGGTTAGTGACTCATCAAGTTGGTCGTAACACGTATAGGCACTAACTTGACTATAGACAATACAAACCCAAGAGGGTTGGTTTCCTAACTTGCAATGTCAACTGTCAAGGAGCACCTAAAATATGTCGGGTTGGGTAGTTTTATACGACATATATGTTTTGTATATTCCCATTATACCTTATCAACTATGTAAAAAAAATTTGCATTAGCTCTTATAAGTTAGTTAAAAAAAAGAGGGTGTGAGGAAGCGGGAGGAGCAATGACACTTATAAATTGAGTTAGTATTTTATATGCACGATGCACAAAAATATATGTTCATTATTAATATTTAATGTTAACTCTTAATTATACTATACATTTGTGTGTGCACATTAAATTCATAGTCGTAGAATTTATATTATATTAAAAATATAGATGCTAATTTGAGTAATAATTATGATATTATTAGTA
>CM008337.1:20273512-20286423 GCA_002525835.2 Ipomoea batatas | reverse complement strand
GGAGTCAAAGTCTCCACATAACAACACAGATTCAACCCCAAAGAATCACCCAACAAAAGTGTTTATTTAGAATATCAACACAGTGCATACTCAAGATAGAAATCAAAGAATAAGCTAGCAATGCTAGTCCAATAAATCAAGATTGATGACTAAAGATCATGAATAGATACTCAAGAATCAAAGTAGAATACTCAACAAAAGGTTCAGTACACATTCCAGAGTCAAAAGGAATCAAACAGAGTTCAAGGATCGCAAAAACAGAGACTAGATCAAAACTACAAATGAACTGACAGAACACATCAATGGAATGCTTTGCTCCGCTGGACTGTGACGCACGAACAGACAGAAAAGATTAGCGGACCGCTGCTCTCCGCCACAAGCTACCGCCCTTACCCTTGCGGAACGTGTTGGCGGGGCACATTGTTCCGCAAACATGCACCGTAAGTGCAACCCCACTCCCCAGACAGAACAGATCATGCGATGAATCATTCCAGAATACGAATCATGTTCAGAATACACATATCATGCATCTTAGAAGCCAATAAATCATGGAATCCATAACAAGAATTACTCACACACATCTAGATACAAAGGATGATGAACAGAAGCCCAACAATCCACAAACAAAGGTTCACAGACCATCAACAAAGCTATAATTCCAAGAAATATCAGGATTCCAACACCAAATCATATATATAGATCAAGAGTGTAAAATAGGTTTTGTGAGACATGATGGTTACCTCTTGAAGCGTATTAATCCAAAAGCAATCACCAATCAAAAGCAGGTCCACAATTTATGAACCTGAGAATTAATCAACTCTAAAAGTGTCACTAACGACTACTAATAATAACGATATTAATATTCCTAGTTGTCCATGGTAATCATCAGCCTAATGATCAGTTATATGCTCACCTTAAGCCAATATCCATAGTCAACGACCAACTACTAGTTGGGCTATACTGATCATAACAATGATTAATACCTAAACTATAATGTACCCAATAATCCTAATCATATACGAATAGTAATGACAATCCATGATTATTGTAAATCTTAATCATTGGGTGCTAACTACTAATGTAAGCCCTAACAACAACTATTACTAACATAATGAACAACATCAACCATTTATAACCACCGTTAGCACCTTACTATAACTAACTATAATTAATCTTAAGAATTACTTATGGGGTTACCTTAATGTTATTTAAATCCATGGTCTATGTCTGGTCTACGCCCAGAGTTCTGCCCAATCTTTACTTCACCGGTGAGAGAAGGATTGATGATGTCGCCGCCAACCAACGGTCACAACCGCACACCGTCGGAATAAGAGAGAGGGAGAGAAGACCATCGTCGCCGCTGCTGCTAGCATCACCACCGCGTGCTACCACCGATCGCCAGCCAGCTTACGCCACCAGATGCATCGCGAAACGCCGGGGAAACGCCGGGAGGAGGCTCAAGGTCCAAAGAACGCTGGTGCTGATCTGATCAATGCTCTGCCGAGTCACGCCCTTGCCGCTGGTCCACACTGCCCGTCGAGAAAACAAGGAGCAAGAGGGAGAGATGCCGCCGCCGATCCCCAAGCTTCATCGACGCCATAGCCGCCCACTGGAAGGAGAACACTCGCGGGCGGCTTCCACGGAAATGTCATTTTTGCCACTTGTCATCATTGCAGCACTGCTCGCTAAGAGCAATGGAGATCGTCAGCTGCTGCTTCTACATTCCACGAGGGAATGAAAAATGCTGCGTTGGAGAGGGCATTGCTATGCCGCTACTGCCCGATCGTCGGGGAAGGCAGTCTATTAGAATGTGAATACAGTAGATGAAGATGGAGGAAGTAAGCATAGAATGGAAATGGTGAACTGTTGATTATGAATCAATACAACGGAAATGAATACAACTGGAAATATATACAAAGAAGATGATGACATAAAAGACGCATGTGCCCTTCAAACTATATATTATCTAATCTACTCTTGTTTGTTGATAGCTCCGGCTATATCCTCCAACACCCCCCCGTAAGCTGAGCATGCAAGTTTTCGAATTGTATGCCCAGCTTAGCTTGAAAGTGAGAGGCCATAACCATAGCCATATTCCATTACAGATAAGTAGTATCCAAAACAATGTAACAAACCATTTATCTATAGTTTGCAATGTCTAACACAACTAAAAATCTCAATCAACTTGATCAATGCTAGAGCCATCTTTCTGTATTCCATTTGGCAGTGACAGAAGTTCCATACTCTAAGGGATATTCAAGACCTCTAATGTAGTGCCCCAGCAATTATAGAACTTGCTAAAAGATAGCCAACAATAATTGGTTGTCCCAAACAGGAAAAATAGAATTCCAGCATTTGCCTCACGTGTTTCATTTTCCATGGTTTTCTCATGTGTAACCATTGCAACAGTGTCCACTACTGCTTCTTGATCAGCTACAAAGCTATTAAAACTGCTTGTCTCTGAACCTACAGGTTTTTGAGAGATCTCCTGCAAGTTATTAAAATAATGCTCCACAAATATATCAAACTCTTGGCCATTTCTAAGAAATGCCAAAGTATTATCCACTGTCTTTGACACAATGACCTTACACCCATTGCAAATACTAGCAAGCTGATCAGCTAAATTTTGTAGCATTAAGAACAGGGCAGGACTTAGTCTTTTAGCTTCAGAAGCTATGCGTTCTCCTTCATCAAGGCTGGACAAGGCTTCATCTGCTCTTCTCTCTTCTGATATTTGGATGAAAGCAGTATAGTTAGCATAGGATGCTCTCTCACAATCCTCTATGCACTCACATTTGCCATACATGTCTCAATCACACTCTCAACAACCACATTCTCCTCAATACAAGCCTTTACAACGAGGCCATGAATTGACCTTGCCTGTATTATCTTGCCAAGACCCATCTCATTTGCCAGTATTGCTCGGTTTGCTCCTCCAATTTTCTTTCTGTATAACAGAGAAAGGAGAATGATTCTTACTGGCTGATAAGGCTTCATCAATGCCTCAAAATCTAAGTGAAATGTTTTACATAGCTCGTTCTCCTTATAATCATAGGTGCAACGATTGCAGAGGTCGGCAAGCTCGCCGGTCAAGCGGCGCCAACCTTTCCTCGACCAATCAGAGGCCTCTTTGCTGTCAGAATTAAGGCAAATGTTCGACGGCTGCGTCGAGACGATGATATCAAAATTCTGCGACCGGCTAACCATGCAAACTAAATCAACAAAGCTTAGCTGGTTAACGAGCGTTGTGCTCGTTCTCTCCACGGATCTGCTCCGGAAACTACTGCGACGGTTGCGGACTTTATTCACCACCTTGAACTCAACGAACACTTTGTCCGAAATCAATTCGGATCTGCTCCGATTGAAAATCGTAAACAGGGAACTGATGAGCACTTTGCTCAAAACTCTCACGAATCTGCTCCGTGATGTACGATTAACGAGCACTTTGCTCGAACACTTCGCGGATCTGCTCCACGAGCTGTGATTATAACCTGCAAATAGAACATTAACAAGCACTTTGCTCGTATTCTTCATGGATCTACTCCATGAATCATTGCTCACACTTGAGTGATTTGATTTGAATAGCACTGCGCTCAAATTATGAGTGACTTCGCCGGATGCATCAGCAACCTCGTTGCCAACATTGACGAAGAAATTAAGCTCGGAGTCCGACAACTGAAGGTCAGATTTCCTAGTTATTGTCTTAATTGTAGAAGATTTGAGCGGTGAATGCGAATACGAGAATCGCGTTGCTGGATTGATGTTCTGCCGGCGGACCAACGATCCTCTGCGGATCCGTTGCACGAGATGGACTGCTCCAATCGATGGATTGAAGCAATTTTCCTTCAACTTTGTTACTCCTCTGCGGAGTAACGATCCTCTGCGGATCTGTCGCCGGAGACGAACGAGATGGTGAGCGATCTCTAGGTGTCGTTGACTCGCCAGTGCCGAAAGCTGTGGCGGTATAGCTTCCTCACCAGCGCTCTGATACCATATTAGAATGTGAATACAGTAGATGAAGATGGAGGAAGTAAGCATAGACTGGAAATGGTGAACTGTTGATTATGAATCAATACAACGGAAATGAATACAACTGGAAATATATAAAAAGAAGATGATGACATAAAAGACGCATGTGCCCTTCAAACTATATACTATATAATCTACTCTTGTTTGTTGATAGCTCCGACTATATCCGCCACTTGCCATCACTGCAGCACTGCTCGCTAAGAGCAATGGAGATCGTCAGCTGCTGCTTCCACATTCCACGAGGGAATGGAAAATGCTGCGTTGGAGAGGGCACTGCTACGCCGCTACTGCCCGATCGTCGGGGAAGGCAGTTCGAGCCCGTCGCTGCTGCTGCCGTCCACTTCCACCAACTGCTACGAGGATGGCATGAAAGAGGAGGAGAAGGCTTAAAGGCTATAAAGGAAAGGGGAAAATCTTGGCTGCTGTCCAAAACATATAATATATACGTATATACTATACATAGAAAGAGTAGACTTCCAAATAGGGTAGGGTTACTATTTGGGTCAAGGTTGTATTTAGAAAGTGGATTAGGCCAAGTTCTTGGGTTGGGTCCAAGACCAATCATTAGATTATATAGTTATGGACATAGAATGTAAAACATAAATCATCTGGGCTCACTAATAATTCATAGTATGAAATACATAGATATGTTGGGCTAGGGATATTTAGTGGTAAGATAATATAAAAATATATTATTCCAAGCCCACTATGAAATAATTATATTTAAAATAGTTTTAGTAATTATTTAATAAGAGAATAATCCCTTATTGTATTCAAAAGAGTAGTAGGGAAATGCAGGGTATTACAATGGAGCACTGCGCGAAAAGATTTTTTAGGGCGAAATTTCGGAGACTATTTAAGGCACTTTGATAGAATTTCAGAGGGAGTTCTTCCTTTTCGCAAGTTTTCATTTCTTAGTTTTTAGGATAGTTTAGCCTTGCAATTTCACTTTGTAAAGAAAGACTTGAAGCTTGGATTGAAGGATACACTTCTCTACTAGGTGATCTCTATTACATTTTAATCTATTTTTATTATCTTGTTCTTAGATTGAATTAGCTATTGTTCTAAAATTCTTGAATATGTGTGGCTAGTTTAATCTAGGGCTTGGATTGTGTGAAGCTATGTTGCTAGTGTGATAATCTTATGTCTTATTTTGGATTAAATTGCTTTTGTTGGGTGAGATACTTGGGCCTGAATGTTTGGGCCTAACCAATCGGCCCAGAATGATGTATTGGTTCGATTTGATTAGGAGCTTGGCGGAGGCCCAAAGTGCAAATAACCATCCAATCCGTATACGCAGCTCAATTAAAGTTGGAGAAATACAATTATGTAAGAATGAATTGGGTAAAATAGCATAAAGTATTATTTCCCGCCCAACTTGTCGGCATCCAGTACTTTGGTCATATCTCAGCGTGAGAATACTCGAATCAGGCGATTCCAGTGGCATTAGAAAGAAGTCTCAAAGGGCTACAACTCTTATGTTAACACCGGAGTGTATATCTGAAGATTAGATGGCCAAAAACAGCATAGAAGGCAGGGGTATGCCATTTTTCACCCTATTTGGCGACTGTTAGTATTTTAATCATATTTCACTGTAGGAATATCCAAATTGAGAGATTCTTGAACTGGTGGAAAGATAATTCAAAGGGCTATAATCTTCATGAAGATCACAAAGCCATCCACGGACTTCATGATTGCCCAAAATGAAGGACAATACAAGGACATCCCATTTTCACCAATAGTGTGTGATAATATATTATATATCAAGTTGATGGCAAATTATTGAAAAAGTGGTGCAAGTGGAAGACAATTAGACAAGATGATAGCTGATCAAGGAAGAGATAATCAAATTTGAATATTGAAATTATTGGGGAGAAAATTACATTTCACACCCCAAATTTTATGTTATTTACGAGATTGAACCCTAAACTCCACCTATAAATACCCTACCAATGTAACATTCTCATCATCCCAAAATCATTCACATCTCTCCTTTAGTAGTTGCTCTTTCTTTCCTTAGCAAGAGAGAAATTCTCCATTGTTTTCTCTTTGTTACACTGAAAGAAGAGTTCTAATAATTTCCTTATAGTGAAACACCTTAGCCTTGCCCATGGTTTTTACCCTCTTGGAGTTTTCCACGTAAATCTTTGTCTCTTACAATTGCTTTCTATTATTCTCTATTATTCTCTCCTATCATCAACTGTTATTTTGTTCATATCGTGTAGGAAAGAATCAATCTTGGTAGAGTGACCTTACATGTACGATATCAGTTGATTTTACGGTTGTGTTGGCCTGCCGACTGGCTACCCTGTAGTCATAAAACCAACAGCTTTGCTTGTTGAATTTCTATTCTTGTCTATTGATTGTTGTTTTGATGAGATCTTGTGTGGATTTGGTCAATCTAGATGAGAGATTGAGCTCTTAACTCTATCATGTCTTTGATTAGAGTTGAGATTGAAGCTTTATGACAATCATAGGTCCTATGGAATTCATAAGGAATAGTAGGAAAGTGTGTAGCTAAGGTGTTTGATAAAATGTCGATCTCTTAGGAAATTGGTTGCTAAAAGGCACTTCTAAGTCTAAGAAGCCCTAGTACACAGAGGTGGAAAAGGACTACGTAGACACACTCTTGAATAGTCAACGACATTGCTCCGTTTATCCATTGTTTGAAACACACTAGGATGCAACATAGATGAACACTATTCAATCCCTTATTTTCTAACATTTGTTTACTTATATTTGTTTTATCTTCACATTGCACAATCTTATGAACCTCTGCACCTTTAAATCATCATTCACCACGCCCACAACCACACTCAATGCATCACATGACTCAATCAATCGAAATCACTAACACTTGACACACATCCACGTCCCTCCTACGAGACCGACACTCGGGGAGTCATAGACTCTTCGTTTTATCCTTACACATACATTCACATTATTTGACACCTCACCCCTACCCCAAAACTATCAGCAAACTTCAATCGTCAAATTGGCGTCGTTGTCGGGGAGGGCAATAGGTTGTCATGTTTGTTTTTCTTTTTACTTGATTTAATGATTGTGACAATTTGAGCAATTGTTAATCCATTCCATTTTACTTTGTTTCATTTTCTATTTTACTTGTTTTTGTTACTTACCCAATTGACTACTTTTAGTCAATTGTGGACTATTTGCTTCATTGAAAATCTTAACAGGTGAATGCAAACGCGAGCAAGAGGAAACCAAGGTTTATTCCCTTATATACCAGAGATTAACAGAGAAACTAGGAAGAAAAGCATCCAAAAATCACAAATGGCTTCTTCGAGCGCAACAAGAAATCCCCAAGGAAGAGGAGCAACTATACCAAACCCGCCTCTAGTACCGATCAATCCACCAGGACCAGTTAATCATGATGAACCAATTTTGGAAGAACCACAAGTCAATAGAGTGAATCCACAGGAGCATATACGAGAAGATGATTACTATGGAATACCTCAAGAGCAGCAAAGATCCATCGCCGACTATATGACGCCAGACTTCAACATGCACAATTCGATCTACGTCCCACCAATGGAGAATGTCAACTTCCATGTGCACCCGACCATACTCACATTGGTTCAAAATAGCCAATATTCAGGATTGCCTTCAGAGGATCCTCATGCGCATATCACTAGATTTATAAGAGCATGCGGGATGTACAGGCAAGAATGGGTTAGTAAAGAAATTATGAAACTCAAGTTATTCCGATTTTCAGTAATTAGAGAGGCAGCACGCTGGTTAGAGAGTCAGGACGATAACCATTTTAGATCATGGCAGCAGCTACACAGAGAGTTCATGAATGAGTTTTTCCCGATTACTAAGACTATGAGAATTAGGAAACAAATCCAAGAATTCAAGCAAGGTAGACTGGA
Organism: Ipomoea batatas; assembly: GCA_002525835.2. NCBI lineage: Eukaryota > Viridiplantae > Streptophyta > Magnoliopsida > Solanales > Convolvulaceae > Ipomoea > Ipomoea batatas. The sequence continues at coordinate 20,278,501 of CM008337.1, read as the reverse complement.
GAGTCTGGGAGAAACTTGGAGGAGATTTAAAGTTCTGAAAAGACAATGCCCGCAAGATCTAATGCACCCATGGGATGTCATAAGCTCGTTTTATGGAGGGTTGACTGATGAAGGAAAAATGCTCCTTGACTCATCTTCAAGCGGTGCTTTCGTTTCTTTAGCATTACCGGAAGCAGAAGAGTTAATAGAAAGAATATCAAAGAATACCTCATGTTGGTATGACCAAAGAGGAGAACATGGTGGCATATACGAGATCAATAGTCACGTGGCAAGCGAAGCAAAAATCGAAGCGATGAATCTTGAGATCAAAAAGCTACAAGCAATGGTAGAAAATATGGAAGGAAAATTGAAACCTTGCATGGCCTTGGCATTATATTGCAATATCTGTGGAGGACCGCATGACACAAATATCTGCACTTCACCGTCTGCAGCTGAGCAGGTTGAGGCGGTTGATTATCAAAGGAATCCCAATTATAATGCTTATGGAGGAAATTAGAGACAGAACAACAATTGGAAATAGGGCGAGGGATGGAACAACAACAACAATGATGGATATCAAGCACGAGCGCAGTACAATTATGGAAACAAACCTACCTGTGGGCAAAATAACAAAGGAAGACTTATGTATGGTCAGAACAAAGGTAATGGAGGCCAAATAACCTAGTTTAGGCCTCAGTACAACTCTCAACTCGATTTTACCCAACAAAGAAGAGACGATATAAGAGAGGTGGATGAAAGACTCACGAGAAGAATTATGGAATTGAAAAATGATCGAGCCAATCTAAAGCAAGAGATTACACAGGAAATCAAACAGGAGATCTCGAGTCTAAGACAAGAATCAAAAGTCACTCTCAAAACAATCGAAAATCAAATATCTCAAATGTTCAAGATGATGTCCGAAAGACATTATAGACAACTTCCTAGTAACACAGAAAATAATCCCAAGGAGAAAGTTAATGCAATTGAAGCAACAGAAGAAAAACACGAAGGATGCGACCCAATGGACATAATCTGTGGAAGATGCCAATGTAACAAAGAAGGAAAGACCGAAGAGACTACCTCTTGTAGTCCAAGCCTTGAATCAAACACAGCAAAAGCCTCTTGTAGAATCTCAAAGAAGAAAAAGGAAGGCAAAATCACCTCTTGTGATCAAACTGAAAAGAATGAGTTGCAGGGAAGCAAATCCAAAACTTCGAAGGAAAAGGAAAGGGCAAGGAAAGGTACATTTAATGATTTTATTCAAAAATTCTTTAATGATAAACAATGCCGTGAATTGTTTAAAGAAGATGATTGCGATAATTATGCTTGTTTGAGTAAAGAGTCATCGGCTTGCATGACCACGGGTTACCCCGTAAAGAAGGGTGACCCAGGAGCTTTGGTGATCCCTTGTTCTATACAGAACATGGACTTTCCAAATGCTCTAGCCGATCTCGGAGCTTCAATCAATGTGATGTCTTCTAGTTTTTTGAAAAGTTAAACTTACCAAGTCTAAAACTCACGAGGCTGACGGAACCACGCGGTATCTGGAAGGCTTAGCAGAGGACGTGTTAGTAAAAGTAGGAAAATTTCTTGTGCTCGTCGATTTTATAGTTTGTAAGATGGGAGAGAATGAGTCCCATGGCTCTTTGATACTCGGAAGACCATTCTTGGCCACTTGCCATGCTCGTATAGATGTAAGCTTAGGAAAAATCACCTTGAAATTTGATGAGCAAGTCAAGAGGGAAGGAAAAGAAAGAGTAGAAGAGAAGGATGAAGAATTGAATGCAATGGTCAAGACTAGGACCAAGACGAAACTAAAATGGAAGAGTGAGAAGCTGATTTGGAAAAATACGTGGGTACCAAAATGCTTTCAACCCACTGCAAAGGAATATGGCTGAGAGGAAAAAAGGTACAATGCGTCTAGCCAAAGACGTAAACTGCGGCGCTGCTTGGGAGGCAACCCAAGGTTTAATAAATTGTTTTATGATTACTTTTATGTTTTGTTTTAATATTTTATTAGTATTCTACTTGGTACAATGTTTTCAGGAGACTAATTTGTAGGTTTTAAGACTGGGAAATGCAATGGAAAGACCAAATTTGGCCAAAAGGCGAAGGAAAAAAAATGAAAGCCGTAGGAAAGGTCGGATTGGACCATCTACGCGTCCACCACGCGTGTGGGACGCGTGGATGAATTCCAGTAGCCATCCACGCACCCCACCACGCGTGTGGGTGGCGTGGACACTACACATGGGCGAGATAAAATCCCTTCGGCCGAACCAAGAGCCTTACACCCTAAAACCTCAAAAAAAAACTCTTCTTCTCCATGCAATACACCATCCGAAGTCAAGGTTTGAGAAAAGTTAATTATTTTTCATCTTCCAAAGGTTAAAATCATCAACCACAAGGATGACTAGACATAAGGAGATGGAAAAGAAGGCTAAACATGACCACGCCGAATCCAGCAGACCCAGGACGAGAATCTAACCTCCACGTTATCAACCACAAGCATATGTCCCACCTGTTCCCCAAGAACGCGGCACCAGACCATTACGGCATTTAACAGCAGCAGAACGTGTCTTGGTGGATGTCTACCGAGGAAAACGGTTGAGTGAGGGAAGGTTCTTTGACCAAAACGTGTTGCAGGAGTTCGGATGCCAGGATGACGTGAATCGATTGTCGAGGCACCCCCAGTTGGGCAGACTTTTTGAATGGCGGGGCCCGACTTACTCGCCAGTTACTTATGAATTCTTAGCCACGCTTGACATTAGGCGTGAAGTTAACGATGCGAGGCAGTCGATCAAGTTTTGTTTATTCGGTAACCGTTACCACGTTTCAGTGAATGATATGGGAGTAGCCCTTGGTTTTCATGATGAGATTCAGGTATCCATGCCTTACTTTGGAAATTTCAAGACTGATTTTGATAGTGACAGGGATGTTGTGAATTACTAGAGGGAAATTACAAATGCTGAAGAATATGACTCATATAACTTGAAAGCAAAGCTTATCTCCACCAACTATTTGAAAGCCATCAGATTGGCTTTAGTTGTGAATCTCTCAAGAAGGAAGACAAACAAGAACAAGACCTATAGACAAGATTTATTCTACATGTGGAGCATGGAAAACGGAATCAATGTCAACATGGGAATCCAAGTTAAGAGATGGCTGTAAACCCAAACGAAACGAAAGGTATAATCCGTGTTTATTGGTCCTTTGGTGACTAGACTGTGCCAGGGTTTGGGCCTTGGAAACCATCTTGCAGGTGAAAAGGATGAGGCTCCCATGGTTGCATTTTCTGTGAAAGAGTTTCAAGCTATGTACCTCAAATGGGGAGGAGCTAATGCGCTAGATGAAGGAGTTAATGATAACTCTGATGAGGATGATGATGAGGGAGATGATGCCGCACAAGCGCAGGAGCAAGGCGAGCCCAGTGCACCGCACGAGGGCCCGACTATGATGGATTGGGAGGCTACTCAAGCTTTCCACAGGCAGCTCCACGAGGAACAGATGGCATATATGCGCGCGCAGAGCTCGCAATATGAGGAGCGTTACTTGGACCAAAATGAGGAGATTCTCCGAACGAGGAGAGCAGTGGAGGAAAATGCACGCATGATCCAGGAGCTTCAAGCTCAATTTGTTAGATAGTTCAATCCTCCATCTTTTGGTGACCAGCGATGTGGTAGTCATCATCCCAACACATTGGAACTTGAAAAGGAAGTCCCCGAGACATTGTTACTATATGGTTGTCCCATGAAAACATTAGGTTCCCTATGCGTGGGGTTCCGCCCTTTATTTCTTTATTTACTTTTATTTGCTTTTACGCTTATTTTAATGCTTTTACATTTACCTGCTTTACTTTTATGCATTTTTATTTGGTAGTTTACTTGAATAATTTTACTCAATTAAGTAGTACTCTTTTAAATATTTAATTCTCTACGTTTTATGCTTTTATCTATTTTGTTATGAAATATTTTATCAAGTTTATAATAATTGAATAGTTCTCTTAAATCTCTATTGTATATCTTAATCTTGTCACCATCTTTTGAAATAGAATTTGATAACGGAGGCCGACCGATGTTGGAAGCTAAAGTGTGGAAAGAGGGATGCATACTTGGTTTAACCTCTTATCCCTTTTCTATTTTTATGCCCCGTTTTCGAATCTAAAGTGTGGAAATCTGTTTATATAGCTTTTTATGTGTTTGTTTGAGCTTACCATGTTATTTTTACCATGAGGATCATTAGAATATACCCTATATCCCAGAGCAAATTCCAAAGTGTGGAAAAGGATTCTTATTTGCTATAGTCATTTAAACCCTTTTTCCTTTACCCCATTATCTGAGGTAACATCGAGGACGATGTTTATTTTAAAGTGTGGAAAGGACGCACTTTGTGCTTAACATGTTTATTTGCTTAGAATTGAAAAGTTGGTCTCTTGGGAATGATAAACGGGTGTATTTGCAATTTGAAAAGTGAGTTATTATTTGTGTTATCTAGAGAGAATTTTGACTAGATGCCAAAAAAAATTTATTCTTGAAATATCTTTGAGCAAGTTACTTTTCGCACCCATGAGAGTGTTTAGAGCCAAATAAGTTTATATTCTTGCCTGCTTGCATGATGTTCACCTCTTATTTACGTAGGACCTTAGTCAAGGATCTCTCGAAGTGGGAGTGTGCACGTTTTAATTTGAGAAAGATATTTTTTTAGCGAGATCCGAAATTGAACTAATCTTGGTAGGGCATGGGGCAAAAGGTGAGCATAATGGTGAGCTTAAGAGAGAAAAAAATCCCTTAATCCCAAAAGAAAAAGGCATGAGGGGTTGCATTGTAACACCCAATTTTCACATCTTAGATTTATTACAAAATCCCTAATAATACATTGCGAAAGCATCTAACCAGCAGAAAACTGGGTGTTACCGCCATGCTTAGGTATCTTTCCTATACCCAAACGCTAAGGCTAAACTTACAACATCAAATAACCACATCAGTATTCCAACTTAATACATGTGGAAATAAT
>CM008337.1:20260983-20273067 GCA_002525835.2 Ipomoea batatas | reverse complement strand
CGGCCTTTCGGCCGTGACGCCAAAATGTTGGGCGTCGATGGACGCGCGGTGGACGCGCGTCCACGGCCGCGTCCATCCGGATCTGCCAACTTGGGCAGTAAAAACCGGGTTGTAACGCCTAAATTTTCCCCTATCTTCACAAGTATAAACCTATATGGACATAAATACAACATAGACATGCATAAATTAGCCATGAACATGTATACAAAAATTACCAAACATTAAAGTGTAGTTTCTTTGAGCTAACTTGTAGATCCACAAACTTAACACATAAGTTTCACATAAAAATTCCTAGTTTCATAATTTACTAGCATTTGTTCATTCTCAAGTGAGTAAACCAACTTAAGGGATTCTTTACCTCCCAAGTAGATTTTTAATACCGTAGAAAGATGGTGATCTTCTCCTCCAAAATTTTCACCGGAGATCCTAAACAATAATCACCATAATATCTTTATCTTAACTTTTCCATATAACAATTTCCTCAATATATATCATAATATCATCACTACTCAAAATTCTTTTAAACCAAAACTTATTCACCAATAGAGAGATTTCCCACTCTCAAAATAAATACCAAAAAAATAACTCCAATATCTCAAAATAATTATCAAATAGATAATTCCAATATCTCAAAACATCCAAAGGATAGTTCCATTATCTCAAAATAAACATCCAAAAGATAATTCCATTATCTCAAATTAAAAACCAAAGAGATAATCTCAATCTCTCAAAATAACCACCAAATAGAGAGTACCCAAACTCTCACAATGACCACCAAAGATAATTCTTCAAATAATTGATTAAACTTTTCATATACCCAAAAATAGGTATTATATAAAATATCAAGAAGGAATGGATCCAAATAGAAAGTTTCAACTTCCAAACCAATACCGAACCAACCGGACGAATCCACGAACCGGTAGCCAAAACCAAATCAAAATCAAATCCAAACCAACCGGACGATTCCATGAACCGGTAGCCAAAACCAAATAGAGAGATCTCAACTCTCATCATCATAATCATAATCATAATAATAATAGTCATAAATGATAGTTCAAAACCTCCAAGTATCACCACCCTTCGGGACAAAATATATAACTAACCATATCCTTCAAAATATCATATCTTGCATCTATAACTCAAAATTACTTATTCAATGTCATATCTTATGTCTATAACCTTCATATTCATAATATCCACATACCAATATTTTCCTTTTCATAATCCATATACCAATAATTTCATCACCAAATCTCTTCAACATCATAATTTCATTACTTATCATAATCTCTATAAATCTAATAATTTCACTAACAATCACAAGAGCAAATAATTTCATAAGACATGTACTCACATTTTCACAAAATCATTTAAACATAATATCACATAAGCACATATTAAATATTTTGATTTGGGGTAAAATAAATTTTGGATAGACTTTGTAACAGAGCTTATAACCTTAAGCTTTGATTCCAAGATCTTATAACCTTAAGCTCACTCGTAACAGAGCGTACCAAACTCTATTATCGATAACAATGATCTCAAATCCTAAGCTTATAACAAAGATATCACATATTACAAAGGTTTCACAGCCTAGGCTCCACTCTAACCTCCAAAGATTCGAACCGCTCTGATATCACTTTGTAACAGAGCGTACCAAACATTATTTCCGAGACCTTATAACTTTGAGCTCATAACAAAGATCTCACAACCTAAGCTCTGATCTATCTCCAAGATCTTATAACCTTAAGCTCTGATACCAATTTGTAACACCCCAATTTTCACATCTTGGATTTGTTACAAAATCCCTAATAATACATTGCGAAAGGATCTAACCAGCAGAAAACTGGGTGTTACCGCCACGCTTAGGTATCTTTCCTATACCCAAACGCTAAGGCTAAACTTACAACATCAAATAACCACATCAGTATTCCAACTTAATACATGTGGAAATAATCCTTCCAGGATGTCTATTCTAGAATAGAGTAGTCTTCAACCTCGACTTCCATCCTATTCAGAGCTCATCGGGCCACAGGGGCCCACGCTAGACTACATCTAATAAAGGACACAATGAAGTGTAGTTAGCACGACGGCTAAGTAAGGAAATCCATTGTCACTCAAAAGTAAACAAAGGTTTCGAAAAACATAATTCTCAGAAAACTGTAGCTTTACCCAAATGTTGAAAATCTACCTGCAACCAGATTATGAACAAAAGAAAGTATAGTAGAGTATACGAGTTGCATCAGCATATAATACTTTTCATTTCCGAGAATTTCGATCATTTAACTCAAAATAGAGAGTTCAACAACACACCATTTACTGTTCAAAAATTCGTGACATTTTATTCTTCAACGTAGTTACGGAGTAACTAGATTTTCTTAGTTAGTAAAATTTACTTAGTTTCCCCCTGGATAAGTGCAAGGCATTCTTGGAATATTTTCAAGAACCTCGGGCCACGGCACTCATGCCTCCCGCAGGTCGAACATCTCAACAACTTCGGGCCACGGCTCACAAGCCTCCCATAAGTCAAACATCTCAACAACATTATCCAGAAACTAAGGTTTTCAAAACATTCTTTCTTTCCTTGAGTTTAATTAGTATTTTTCACATGATGTCTCAAAACAATTATTCTTATCCCAATATGTTTCCAAAATACTCATGTTTGCCAATGACTTTTCGCCATAAAAAAAATTCCCAAGTGATAAGGGTCACGCTTGTTTCTTATAAACACGGTTTTTCTCCAAATTGATGAACATAATTTACAAAATAATATTTGAACTTTCAAAAATTGACTCGGTTGCCCGTAGGCCTTCCAAACATCATAACATTCAGGAGCAAAAACATTGGAAGAAAGTTCGGTCGAAAACGGATCCGCGTCGCGCAGACTCGCGGATGTCCGCAGCGCCGGACGCACGGCGGACGCGCGCGTCCGGGCCGCGTTCGCCCATTCGGCTGTGACGCTGAAATCCTGGCCACCCCCGGACGCGCGTCCATGGTCGCGTCCGGCCTTTCGGCCGTGACGCCGAAATGTTGGACGCCGATGGACGCGCGTCCATCCGGATCTGCCAACTTCAGGCAGTAAAAACCGGGTTGTAACGCCTAAATTTTCCACTATTTTCACAAGTATAAACCTATATGGACATAAATACAGCATATACATGCATAAATTAGCCATGAACATGTATACAAAAATTACCAAACATTAAAGTGTAGTTTCTTTGAGCCAACTTGTAGTTCCAGAAATTTAACACATAAGTTTCACATAAAAATTCCTAGTTTCATAATTTACTAGCATTTGTTCATTCTCAAGTGACTAAACCAACATAAGGGATTCCTTACCTCCCAAGTAGATTTTTAATACCGTAGAAAGATGGTGATCTTCTCCTCCAAAATTTTCACCGAAGATCCTAAACAATAATCACCATAATAACAACATTTGCATGAATCCTTAGCTTAAACTTAAGTTCTAGGAAGGATTCTAGTCATATTAACCGAATAAAACCAAAGTTTTACCTATTATGGAAGCACTTGTGTTGAAGAAAATAGCTATGGAGTTCTTAGATCCCAAGAGGAAGATGATATTTTCCTTCTCTTTTTCCTTCTCTAATTTTCGAAAATGAGTGTGGGAGATATGGGGAAGACTTGGAGTGTAAGTTACATCTTAACATGGCTTAGCTTATCCCATACTCATCCTTGATATTTTAATTAATTATTTACGATGTGGTAAATAATGGTGACACTTGTCACAACCCCATGGTATGCCTTATAGAGCAAGACTTCCTTGCCAGTTAGGGAGTAAATCAAATAAAAGTTCAGAGGAATATAACTTAATTCGGGAAAATTTTAATACCAAAATTATTCTAAAAATAATCCCGTCATTAACCACTAAAATCGGACAATTTTCCTGTATTTCGCGAAATACAGTGGTACGGAGGTTCGTAATAAATTTCACTCTTACAGTTCGTCTAATTTCCACTGAACTGAGTAGGAAGTTCACGCTTAATCGTATCATGCTTAATAATCCATTTCCTAGGGAAATTTGAACTGTATATACATCCTAAAAAATTTTACGGTTCGTGACCGGTACGTAGATCGCAACTTTTTAATAATTAGTCTCACTTATAAAAATCCTTCTGAAGTACCGAGAGATCATCTCATAAATGTCATAGCCTAGAAAATATCTTTCGAACCCTAAACTTATCGGAATAGACGAGGGGTTACATGCATGGAGAAACAGTTGAAAAGGCAAAAAGGCCAATCATCGAGATAAAAATTGAGGAAAGCCACTTCGCTGGGTTGTGTTCAACCATAGTCTTCGGTAAGCAAAAGCTTTATTTAGAGTCGGTTGTCCACATAAAATGATCCCAGGAATTGAGAAAATAGAGATTAGGTGAGCCGCTTCGCTAGGATTCGGGTACCCATTGCACTGTCTTCGAAAAAGCATGGAGCTTCATCTGAAGTCGGGTCACTCGATGGTGTTATCCTAGGAAGTGAGAAGAAAAGAGGGACCGCACTAAGCCATTAGCGGTGAGTGGTCCATGCCCCTACCCTCACATATTTTATCGTTGGGCTTTGGCGTTTAGACGGAAGGGTTGATTAACTAGTGTACATCATTCCCACTAGTGGGATCGGCTAGAGGCCCTAATTAAATGAGAGGTGAATTCAAATTTGGGATTGCATGCTTGCGCATGGTGTGAGAAGTGTGTTCCCCTTGTTTTAATTGTTTATCTACGAAGGGTTTTTACTTCCCGAAAATATTCCTTGAGTTGTATGGCATCTAACCAACATCGTTTGTAGATAACAAAAAAGATTTTCTCCCTCTTCGATAGTCTTAAGCACTCATCGTTTTGATTGACCAAGAGTTCCGTTTTGTATGAGTTGGTATCTTGGAAGCTAATGTGCTTAGAAATATATTGTCTTGCTTGAGGGCAAGCAAGAAGTAAAGTGTGGAAACTTGATAAGCTCCCAAGACACCTATTATTTGAGTATAAACGAGGGTGTTTTATAGAAATTTTAGTATCCTTAAGTGATAATCTTGTGAGAATTTGTGCTTTAAATTCATTAACCGCACACAAAGCTACCCTTGGTGTAAATTGAGACATTACAGAGGTCCCGGGAGCTACTAGGAAAAGAAACGAGCTAAACAAGCAAACCAATCAAGTCAGGAGGCCCGAAGGACCCGGAAAGATGCAACCACGCGTGTAGGTGGCGTGGCAGCGTTCCAGTAGCCATCCACGCATGCAACCACGCGTGTGGGTGGCGTGGATGGAGCACTGCGCGAAAAGATTTTTTAGGGCGAAATTTCGGAGACTATTTAAGGCACATTAATAGAATTTCAGAGGGAGTTCTTCCTTTTCGCAATTTTTCATTTCTTAGTTTTTAGGATAGTTTAGCCTTGCAATTTCACCTTGTAAAGAAAGACTTGAAGCTTCGATTGAAGGATACACTTCTCTACTAGGTGATCTCTATTACATTTTAATCTATTTTTATTATCTTGTTCTTAGATTGAATTAGCTATTGTTCTAGAATTCTTGAATATGTGTGGCTAGTTTAATCTAGGGCTTGGATTGTGTGAAGCTATATTGCTAGTGTGATAATCTTATGTCTTATTTTGGATTAAATTGCTTTGCTTGTTGAATTTCTATTCTTGTCTATTGATTGTTGTTTTGATGAGATCTTGTGTGGATTTTGCCAATCTAGATGAGAGATTGAGCTCTTAACTCTATCATGTCTTTGATTAGAGTTGAGATTGAAGCTTTATGACAATCATAAGTCCTATGGAATTCATAAGGAATAGTAGGAAAGTGTGTAGCTAAGGTGTTTGATAAAATGTCTCTTAGAACTTTGGTTGCTAAAAGGCACTCTAAGTCTATGAAGCCCTAGTACACAAAGGTGGAAAAGGACTAAGTAGACACACTCTTGAATAGTCAACGGCATTGCTCCGTTTATCCATTGCTTGAAACACACTAGGATGCAACATAGATGAACACTATCCAATCCCTTATTTTCTTACATTTGTTTACTTATATTTGTTTTATTTTCACATTGCACAATCTTATGAACCTCTGCACCTTTAAATCATCATTCACCACGCCCACAACCACACTCAATGCATCACATGACTCAATCAATCGAAAGCACTAACACTTGACACACCTCCACGTCCCTCCTTCGAGACCGACACTCGATGAGTCATAGACTCTTCGTTTTATCCTTACACATACATGATGAGCACAAATGATGAGTGTAAAAAGGGTGTAATGTCGTTCCGCTGATGATTGGTGTTATGGCACGAAATTGTATGAATTACTAGGCACTAGAGTATATGAATTTATATAATCCAAGTAACAAAAACTGAAGGATGTAAAAGAAAGCAATTGATTCAGGTGTAAACTGTATGATAAAGGTATGGGCCAGATTAGGGGGATTGTAATCTTGATGTTCCAACCAACTCAGGATTAGGGAAAGAATAATTAACCAAGGGATATATGGGCAATGCACAAAAGAATTCTACTCAGCTACTTTTGTAATTAATAAGAGAATTAGGCTAAGATTGNGTTGAGAAGTATCAGTAAAAAAAATAAAAGATTTAATATGTGTACACATAATAAGATAAGAAATGATATATATATATATATAGTATTGTATATACTATCAAAAGACTAAGCACCTTATACTCAGATAACACCTCTATTCTCTCCTTGAGGGAATGCTACAAATTGAGTTAAAGTTAGCATGTTTTCAAGGAACATAATAAGGTTGTAGATGTACTTAGTTGGCTTTAACTTCAATTCAATCTATTAGGGTGTGAGGGTGTTTAATTTGGTTTACCTCATGCTTCATTTTTGTTGTGTTGTTGGATGATAATAGGTGTGCTTGCTCTTGAGAGGTAGTTGCGGCTTAACACTTGAACTAGATTTTTTTTTTTTGACGGTTTCACCCTCTGATTGATTTTATTTTATTTTTTATTTTAAAGAAAAAGTATTGAGTATATATTTTTTGAAAAACAAACCAAAAGAACTTCATTAAAGCAAATATGTAATACAAGCACGACGCGAATAGACGAATACCAACTAGTAGGACCAGGTTGTGAATCGGTAGCTCTAGCTAAAGCATGAGCACACTCATTCACTGATCTAGGAACAAACTCAAAAGACACTGTTTGGAACAAACTCAAAAGACACTGTTTCAAAGTGTCGACCTAACTCTTTGCAATCACCAATAACACAATCGACGTATGACCAATCAGTCCCTGAACGTTTTAACAAGCAACAAATAGTCTGAAAATCCGAGTAGAGCTTGACTTTAGTATAATCTCTGTCTTTGACCCACGAGAGAGCCTCTTTCACTGCTACTGCTTCTGCTAAGTGTACATCGTTCATGCATCGAAGAACACCATTCCGAGCTGTCAAAAAGAGACCATTCAGATTCAAAATCATGCAACTATAATAGCACGCTCAGGGTTCAAGTAGACTGCGACATCCACAAAGATCTTTATTGCATCAGCATTCCCCACGTCGTCAACCTGCCACGCATGTGACGGAGTGTCAAACGCTAATGTTACATTCCCCAAACTCTGCCAAGCCTCAATGTTACGATGGATCTCATTCATCACGTTCGACAGCTGTCAGGGCTTGCTATTCCACACAATCTCATTTCTTGCTCGCCATATACTCCACCAGACCGCTACAGCTCGTAGCTTAAGCACGACATCTCCCTTCGATAAAGTGTCAAACATCCAACCAATGCAGTCATCACCTATCCTAGAAACAGTACTGGTCAGGATGGTTTGCCAAAGAGGAACAATAGTTGCGCAGTCCTTTATCAAGTGATCTAGAGCCTCTGGTTGATCCCTACAAAGAGGGCATAATACATCAACGGCAACTCGACGGGCAGCCAGAACAGTTAGTGCAGGGAGAATATTATTCCTGCAACGCCACAAAAAGGTTTCGCACTACTGGTGGAATTTTTGAGCTCCAAATTGAACCCCATGGTGTATTACCATTACTGTCATTCACAGTGGACAAAGCCCTATACGGCTATACCCATTTTTCACAGAATATACACCTCTTATATCACTCCCTCTAGCACCATTTATCATCAAAATGAACACTTACAGGAATTTTAAGGATCAAACCAACATCAAGTGGTACAAACATAGTGTTCAACAGCTCCCTATTCCAATTGTGTGAGATAGGGTGGATAAGCTCACTTACTTTCATATCCTGATTAAGATAAGGGACTGGAGTCTGAATATATGGGTAGGTCTCATCTCGGAGCCAAGCCTGCCTCCAAACACACGTGTCCCGACTATTACCAATCCTCCGGTAGGAACCCCTCTGCAGAACCTCTTGGCCGGCTAGTATTGATCTCCAACAGTAACTCAGGTTCGCACCAATTTTCGCATCAAGAAAGTCATTACGAGGTTAGTATCTCGCCTTATATAGTTTGTCAGCCAAGGATGTAGGATTAGTCATGAGTCTTCATCCATGTTTAGCCAAGAGGGCCACATTAAACCGGCTTAGTACTTTAAAACCAAGGCCTCCTTTCAACTTCAGAGAGCACATCCTGTTCCAGACCATCCATCGTATGCCACCACCTCCACCACCACTAGTGTCCCACCTAAATTTGTTCATTACCCTTTCAATCCTCTCACAAAGCGTAACTGCTGGGAGGTAATAAATGCTCATGGAATATGTAGGTAAGGCTTCTGCAACACTTTTCAGAAGGACTTCCTTTCCCGCTCTTGAAAGAATCTTCTTATTCCAACCACTCAGCCGACCAATCAACTTGAATTCAATATAGGAAAACACTTCATGTTTGTTTCGTCCAATACCCATGGGCAGTCCCAAATAGCGCCCAATATTAGCAGTCTGGTTCACATTAAAAACTTCAGCCACAGTCCTACGCACAATGTCCGCGATATTCTAGCTAAATACAACTTGTTATAGTTGACAGTTTGGCCTGACATCCTTTCATAATCAACCAGACAACTCTTAATAGCTTCAGCCTCTTGAACCGTAGCTTTGAAAAACAACAAGTTGTCATCTGCAAAAAACAAGTGCCAGGTGCACCTCTAGCTACAACACAAGGGAGAGATCACGGGATTCCGGGCATAGTAGGAACGAGAGTCCTTCCGCACGAATGATAAATAGATAGGGAGAAAGAGGGTCACCTTGGCAAAGACCACAAGATGGCATAATAAGGTCAGAAAGCTCACCATTCACCCCTACTTTATATCTAACAGTAGTAATGCAATGCATGATCATACTAATCCAAGGATGGTGAAAACCCATTCGGTGCATAATGGTCTCTAAAAAAGACCATTCCATCTTGTCATATGCTTTAGTCATATCTAGCTTCATTCAGCGCACACCACCCATCATGCCCTTCTATCTTACGGTTCAAAAAGTGGATCACCTCAAAAGCAACTAACACATTGTCAGTAATCAACCGACCCGGCAAAAATGCACTTTGAGATACTGAAATCACTTGATCAAGGACCACTTTCAACCTGTTTAATTGCCAACATCTTCGAAAGAATCTTGTATAGAACGTTGCATAATGCAATTGGCTTGAGGTCCCCAATAGTCACAGGAGTCGCCTTTTCTGGAACAAGAGTTATATATATAGGCATCATTGAAACCCGTAGGAGATAATACTCAAAATAGTCATTTGATTATGTTATAAATAATCAATTACCTATTCGATCACCCAAAATGATCTCTTGATTATGTAAAAATTGACTCAACTTGGTCTTTGGTGTAACTACATATGACTAAAATAATATAATATGATGTTTAAACATCATACAGGAAGTGAAAAGAGTTTCGAAACCATCGTGCAGGATTGAGTTGAGAGAAGCAACTTGAAACGAATAGTCACCCTCCTACATCAACATAGAAGGGAGATGAAGCAAAGTAATATAATATGATGTCTAACATTTCATACAGAAGTAAAATCGAGCTACGAACTCTTTGACGAAACTTTCCATAACCCAGGACGGTGGATTGCATGCATGTGTTCGAGAACCCTCCTCAAATGATTCAGGAAACACTTACTAAAGACATGATGAATATTCCAAACGCAAGAAGGGTGGTACTGAATGAGAACTAGCACGACTAAGCCTTCTTGGGGCGTCCCCTCTCTCATTTTTTTTCCAAAAAAAAGAAAAAGGTTCCCTAGGCTTAGTTACTTGGATGCTGATTTAATATTAGGGTTTCCATGAAGTACATATATAAAATAATAATAAATTGGCTCCTTGTTTGACTAATTAATTAAGTATTAGCAAGAGTTTTGGATCATGTTCCTAACAATGGAAGACACCGCCGGCACTTTCCATAGTATCTCCAATTCAATTCAAACACACTATTATTTTTTAAAAATATTTTATTTTATTTTAAACTAACTTTATTATTCAAAAAAAAATGATTATTGCTCTCTTCATAATACATTTTGATTGACATGCGTGATTCTAATAAATATTTATTCATATTTCTCATTTAAAATTGGATCACTTTAAGCGAGATATTCCATTTACTTGCATTGTACAATTATACATGCATGTACCATCAACTTTGTTCTGAATGTTAATCACGTACCATCAGTACGTGGCGGGGCCATAAAAAATTTTCAGTCGGGGCAGGGTAGTTTAAAAAATGAAACACTTAAAAAAGAAGATTTTGAACCCTTGCCATTTACTAAGCACAAACACACATCAACCAACTCAGCCAACTAATCAATTACTTACTTTTATATGTTTTCATATACTTATATCTAATTAAACATATACTATATATACATATATACATACAAGGGCTATATATGGGGTGGGGGTGGGGTGAGTGGGGGCAGCTGCCCCCATGCTGGATCCGCCACTGCGTACCATGCATGTTTTTCAATTTGTTATAGTGTCCGGTTTGGTTCAAATCGAATTGTATTCATCCCTACATATAAGAAATAATTTGTTAGACAAGAAAAATAAATTGAATAATTGTTTAAGAGTAAAAATGTCTATTTAACATCAAAGAGGGAAAATATATCACTTTAAAAATAATTGAGGAGGCAAATATGAGTACATGAATAACTCATGAAGAGAAATTGTTATAAGCCTATAATTCAGGGGAAAATGTGTCATTTTCCTAACTAATTACGAAAATGTCCACACGCTTTTTTAGAAAATACTTTATTTTGTTTTGATAGTAATTTTTAATGTGTAAAAGAAGTCATATGCATCACAAGTTACATAATCAGGCATTACAAGTTGCACAAAGTAGTTAACACACGAAGACCGATTTTAATTTGATCACGATTCTCTCTTTCTCAATATTTATAAAAACAACTCACATTTTTTCTATTTATTTTGTTGCAAACTCAAATACTCAATCATTTTTTTGAAATTAAAAAAAAAAACCCTCAATCATTAATATACCCAAATGAATGAATTAAATCCGTTCTTACTTTTGCATCATTGCACATCATGTACTATAGAATTTTTTATTTTTTAAAGAGAAAAATGATTAAACCCTCTGACTAACTTTTCCAATAAATAAAATAAAAAAGAGATCCTATTATTTAGTACAATAAGATCCCACAAATTTAATGAACAATGCATAGAAAGACAATGTATTGGCTCACTTTTAACCATTATGATGAAAACAGATCTGAAATGAATTGAAGTGTCTACACCAAGTTTTTGTTCTTTTCTGCTCATAAGTCATAGCAACACCACTCAACAAATAATTGAAGTCACCCACAGCACCACACTTATCTGTCCCCTATTTTCAAGCACCTTTTCTTTGTGGGGTGTTTGTGCATCCTTAGTTGTTGCGATTTTTTTTTTTTTTTTTGGGCTTTTGAGAAGTTTTTGTAAGTGTGATTAGGAAAGAAAAATGGGAGGAGGTAGAGGAAAAAAATAAAACAAATCTAATTTAATAATAATAATAAAAAAGAGGTGTCAGCAGCGTCTGGTGCAGTACACGCGCCGGTTGGGCGCGCTTGTTGCGCCTGACGCGGGCTTGGCGTGATTTCACCTTGAAATCCGTGGGTGCCAATCACTGTTCCAAAAATCATTGTTTGCAGGCC